>VMBQ01006420.1:28658-62879 GCA_007657795.1 Dreissena rostriformis | reverse complement strand
AGTTGAAGTTAATGTGGTCATCGTCGGCTGTTCCACAATCTACCAACAACTTCACTCCAAACCACTTCGTCCCGCTGATCAAGAAGAAGACGGTGGAGAGCGATGAAATTATTCAAATTGCAGATGAAACAATGCCGGTAGATTTGGAACAGAATAAAAATAAACCGGTGATTATACATGGCACAAAAACAGAAAAGGGGACTGGGGAACTTACCAGTGATTTTATGTCCACCGACAAAGCTGACACTCTTCTCGTGAGTAACGACTCTTGTTTTGAGCGCAGTGCCGATGCAATTGATCAAAATAAACCGGAACCAATACATGACTCAAAAACAGAAAAGGGAAGTGGGGAACGTAACAGTGATTGTATGTCTACCGAAAAACCTGACACACTTCTCTTGAATAACGACTCTTGTTTTGAGCGCAGTGCCGATACAATCGATCAAAATCAACCGGAGCTTATAAATGAAATAAAAACTGAAAATTGCAAGGGGAGTGGGGAACTCACCAATGATTTCATGTCCACCGACAAAGCTCTCACACATCTCTTGAGTAACGAGTCTTGTTTTGAGCGCATTCCCCAGGGGAAAAAGGAAAACGTATTTTTTATTCTGCAAAACATAAATAATATCAACAACAGGAAGGCAAACAAAAAATCGTCATTTCCAGATGATTGTGGTGTTGGGATACCTCAAAGGGTGCATCGCCGAAATACCACTTTCATATGGACAACAATTGAAATCTCACGAACATCTTTTTAAAAGACGGGGTATTCTGCATTAAGAAGCAGATGAAAGGAAAAAGGGAGTATATACCTATGGATCCACAACCTACTAAGGATGAAATAGTTGTGATACATAGGTATTATGCAACGTTGAAATTAAGCGCGAATTACAAAAAGAGAGTCACTTGGCTAGGTGAAGGCGGTATAGAAAGTTCGTATGCTATTGTTGAGTATATCGGAACCTTTCCTGGACTGGCTGCACATGGAAATTCGGTACAAAAAACAGAATTCTTAAGAACTCCTGACTATGTACTTGACGATGTTCGGGACTTATTGCCCAAAATGCGCTACGATACATAGTTAACCGACAATATCGGGACTTAAAGAGTGCACTGCTGGACACTGGAGAATACAGACTGTCTGAAATGTTCCAGTCATTCAAAGTCTCAAAATNGATGGACAAGGGCATAGAAAAAACACGGCTGATCAAATAGTCGTTTTGGAAAACCTGGTTTCTAAAAGTGATGATTTTGTTCGCTCGGTCATCAGGACGAACGGAAAGACACCATTCGTCGTTCTTTATACAGACGAACAGCATGTCAACATGTTTGCTTTCACTTGAAAGTTTGAATAACTGAAAGTCGTCATTTCCTAACAATTTATCTGCCACAATCACGCTAAAACGCTGACATTTGTTGGAACGTGTAAAGTATTCATGGGACTGATAGNGTCCGCCTTGTCAAAATTAGCGTAGGAGCGATTGTCCGTGGGAGCGATTGTACGGATACCATAACTGAATGACGGTAAGTTATAAACGCCCTCCGAGGCTGAGCTCGGGCCGAAATCACCCTAGCTGCTATAGTGGATAATATACATGTAATATTAATTACATATAATATTAATGTTTGTCATATGATACAAAAACAATTGTTGGTCACTTTATGAAACAAAGCGTTCTCATGTCCGGATTGCCACATTATTGCTTATCAATTTAAAAAGGCACCATTAAAAAGGATGGAGGGCGGGGCGCACATTTGAGTCGTGTCCTGAGAAAACTGGGCATAATGCATGTGGGTAAAGTGTCGTCCCAGATTAGCCTGTGCAGTCCGCACAATCTAATCCGGGACGACACTTTCCGCTTAAACTGGATTTTTGCTAAGAAGAGACATCATTTAAACGAAAAATTCCATGAAAGCGGAAATTGTCGTTCCTGTGATGACACTTTACGCACAAGCATTATGCCCAGTTTTCTCAGAACACGACACATTTGTTTCCAGACAAGCCCTCCGGTGGTTTATCTTTAATATCTTATCATAATCGCTAATCCCTTTTAAGTGCACATTCACGGCGGAACATTCGGGGACATCAGCAGCTTTCAAGTTATCATTAAACACCAAGTAGATTCTTATCGTGCATTCCAGACACCCCTTATGACCATCCCGCCGATAAATTGACATCTCGCCAACTGTCAATCAAATCCTTATCTTAATATCGATCGACCAATCAGCCATCGATTAATCGGGTGCTTCANACTACGACCATCAAAAGAAAAAAGAAGGACTGAGCTTGCTTTTGCTTGACAAGTACGCCGCGAATCTCTTGTGTGTCGCGTGTTAACACGTGGTGATAACTTTTCAGGTAAAAACTGTTATGCAATACGTGGTGGTAAGTTTTCAAGTAAAAACTGTCATTCAATACGTAATAGGTGTTTAGATAACATTTTACAATGTTTTCTTATTTCTTTTAGAATTTGCAATGTATCATTTCAAAAAATTATATGTATAATATCAGAAAATTATACAATGGATTTACGCTTACACATATTTCATGGTATTTTAATCTTGAAGTACATGTAAATGTTCACTTGTTACNTTTAGATAACATTTTACAATGTTTTCTTATTTCTTTTAGAATTTGCAATGTATAATTATCAGAAAATTATACAATGGATTTACGCTTACACATATTTCATGCTATTTTAATCTTTAAGTACATGTAAATGTTCACTTGTTACATACATTGTCAAACTATTTAAACCTTTTACATCTTACAGTGTGTACATGTTATGTTAACCTTCGGAAGTGCTATACAATTTAACAGCAGTTTCCACAGTATTACATTTACCCGATATTAAAAGTTCACGAATGTGTAATTCGGTAATCTATATTCACTTTTTAAATTAATTCNGTCAAACTATTTAAACCTTTTACATCTTACATGTTATGTTAACCTTCGGAAGTGCTATACAATTTAACAGCAGTTTCCATAGTATTACATTTACCCAATAAGTTCACGAATGTGTAATTCGGTAATCTATATTCACTTTTTAAATTAATTCCCACATGTTTAGCAATTGAAAACATTGTGATAAAGGATAACTCTATTACATTAAAGTACATTAAATATGTTTGTGTACGTGTTCATTTACATTTCCCTCTTTTATTTCATATAATTTGTATGCTTTTGTTGATAATGATGCTTAATTCATTTATAATAAAGTATGAAATATTATTAATATCCATTNAATTCCGACATGTTTAGCAATTGAAAACATTGTGATAAAGGATAACTCTATTACATTTAAGTACATAAAATATTTTTGTGTACGTGTTCATTTACATTTCCCTCTTTTATTTCATATAATTTGTATGCTTTGGTTGATGATGATGCTCAATTCATTTATAATAAAGTATGAAATATTATTAATATCCATTTGCTTTTTACTATTATTGCTTTTTCCGTAACTTTCAACTACCTGAATTACACCTTCAAATCGCACACCCAGTTAATTTTGGTTGAAGTATAGTGTAATTCGGTAATGATATTCGGAACTCGGTTGTAATTCGGTGAAAAGTGTAATTCGGTCCTCAATTAAATATAAAATGTGTAATTCGGTAATTACTTAGCAATTCTTTATCATCTTTAGGCTCTTATCAAATTAAAATCAACATGTTGAGCATTTTAATCATTGTGATAAAAAAATAAATTAAATATTTTAAGTGGAATTTGGTTTTAAGATATGCGCACATTTCACCTTGTCCAACTGTCGTCTTAAAAGATTAAAGGCTGAAACATAACACAATTAACAAAACTATGACGCAACCCTAAAACATGTAGTTTACTATTAAGTTAAATATAAAACATGTCAGTTAATTTTGGTTGAAGTATAGTGTAATTCGGTAATGATATTCGGTACTCGGTTGTAATTCGGTGAAAAGTGGAATTCGGTCCTCAATTAAATATAAAATGTGTAATTCGGTAATTACTTAGCAGTTCTTTATCATCTTTAGGCTCTTATCAAATTAAAATCGACATGTTGAGCATTTTAATCATTGTGATAAAAGAATACATTAAATATTTTAAGTGTAATTCGGTTTTAAGATATGCGCACATTTCACCTTTTCCAACTGTCGTCTTAAAAGATTAAAAGCTGAAACATAACACAATTAACAAAACTATGACGCAACCCTAAAAAATGTAGTTTACTATTAAGTTTAATAAAAAACATGTCAGTTAATTTTGGTTGAAGTATAGTGTAATTCGGTAATGATATTCGGAACTCGGTTGTAATTCGGTGAAAAGTGGAATTCGGTCCTCAATTAAATATAAAATGTGTAATTCGGTAATAACTTAGCAATTCTTTATCATCTTTGGGCTATTATCAAATTAAAATCGACATGTTGAGCATTTTAATCATTGTGATAAAAGAATACATTACATATTTTAAGTGTAATTCGGTAATGATATTCGGTACTCGGTTGTAATNGCCCTATGGCAAATAATAGGTTTGAAATTCGAATCCCCTTCATGACGTCTTATCTGTAAATTTATAAATTTATATGTTGTTTGCATCCATACGAAACTTCTAATTCAATGCGTTTATGGATTTTACAGTTTAACAATACGACGATAAACTTCATCTTTAAATGCTTACTAGTACACATTCCGATTTTGCAAATACCCTACGCATTAACATGTATATGATAATCAAATCTAGCAAAGATATCATTAAAATAGTATTAAACAATGTTCATACAGCCATTTTGCATTTATTTTCTTTTGCGCAATACACTATTTATATGAAACATACATCACAATATCGGAATCAATTAGAAGCGTTTTTTCACTGAATATTTTCAATTAAAATTCTGCTGTAATTTGTACTTACTTTAAAGTCTCATCTCGATACATTTCATGTATTTGTGATCCTTTTAATACGTTGACGCAGGTAAAAATGGAGAGCTAAAGAACGAATTGTTGAGTTTGTGCGTTTGCTAAATATCTTCCGGAAAGTGATTTACCAATCGATTGTATTGTCTTTGTCACTTTTCTGTTAGTTCTCTTAACAGCTTTGACTCCTTATTGGTCGATGGAGGAATTGGTTGATTTGACTCCACTCCGATTGGCCTATTCAGACACCCGGGAAGTTTTCTCGGGCAAAACATGGAGATAGTTAAACATTAATCACAAAGTTTGTTCTGCACAAGTGCGGCGTTTCACAATTTTGAAAATGTTGTTAAGTTAATATAATAAATAACTTATAACTTCCGTGGTGTTAAAAACGTATCATTTATTGTAAATTTCATTCCCGGTTTTATTGTAATATTCCCCAAGATTGTATTTAACATTATTTCAGTTTGCTGTAAAATTAAATCTTGGATGAATTGTGTTCAACATAGTTTATTGTATACCTAGAAACATTAGATTCTATGAAGACTACAACAGTTTTTTTAGATGTTCTGATTTCGAACAGGTTTTGTTACTTTTGTTATGTCAAACAGTATCCACGTGACNTAATTAGACATCTCTATACATCTTAGCCACAGTGTTCTAACATCTGTTTTCGCGATGATGTTGTGTATAGACATCAGTGGGGTCATGCAATCTTGCCTCAATTGGACCGATCAAGATATCATTGATAACTGTTTGATACATCTGTATGTGATGATTATGGGAGTTGTTTTTAAAGTGACACTGTGATTTTGCGCGGATGCAAAATTCGTATTTTTTCCTTACGTATAAATTTAAGTAGCGAAAATAAAACGGCAATACAAAACCTAAATTAATGAAAGTAAACTATTGATCTAACACTACACGACCACATTTTTATTTGATTTGTAAATCCATCCATATTTCAATCAGTTATTTGCAGTTAACACATTTAATATGTTAAAACAATTGCTCTAATTTCTAAACATGATTTTTGAACCTGTATTCTACATATTCTGTAATCGTAATCCCTACATTACATGTATACGATTGTATAAACGCTGGTTACCGCTCGGTAACTTTCAAACCTTGGTAAGTTTGCGGTTATTCAGGTTAAGTAACCGTCTAGGTAACTCGATTGTATAAACACGATATACCGCAAAGTTACCTAACCGCGTATAGTGGAATTTAACCACTGGTAACTTAAACCAAAACATTCCCACAATGCATTTTCTAATGACGTAAATTTCGCGCGAAGTGTCACGCTACGATTTCGTAAACAAACAAAGTAAATAGCGACATGTATTTTTTATCAAATTCATTTACAAATGACTTCACAATAAATAAAGTGTACATTTTAACTATGAGTTCATCAAAATGTGACGTTCGCAGCGATTTTGGGTACTGTGGCGCAAATGACGGCACATACTAAAACGCGGACCAATCTGCGGACATTATAGAGTACGTAGTAATCTGCGGACAAGGATTATCGAATCTGCGGACGATATGAACAAAGAAGGAAACTGCGGACATGATTAACCAAGAAGGAAATATACCATAGTTCACTGAATTGTCTGACTGGCTAACAAGAATTGATATTTAAAATATGTTTAGCTTTGATGCAATGAAGAAAGGATGATTAGATTACATATTTTTTTGTAAAACCAACTTGTATTGCACATCCAATTTTAACAGCAGACATTACGTACTTAATGGATAATTAACACATCAGTAATGTTAGATTTAACAATCTAAATGTTGTCATACTATTCCACTCAAGATAGAGCGATTTTAATTGAATTACACTTTTTATAATATGATTACATTTTTCAAATGTTTTACAAATGTTGAATTACAGTAGTTCAGGCAAGTTGAAACCACTGTCAGTTTTTTTAATATATAAAATTAATGACATTTTCATCCACAAAAGCATCATAATATATATATATATATATATATATATGTATTGATTTAAATTTATGTTTTCAGAAGTACAGATGAAATCATTGTGTGATAAGGGTCATTTATGAAGAGAAAAAAATATATAATAATAATAAAAATATCTGCACCGTTATTGTCTTCTTTTCTTTAAAAAAAACAACAACAACTGTGAATACTCACTATTGTTATGATTGGTATAGAATTGTGCAATGTTATAGTGTGTATAATATGATCAAAATGTCTGTGGTTGTATTAACCAAATAATTATCATTCGTGAATTTATTAATATTGTCATTCAATGTAAACAAAACGAAAATGCATATAATGTAAAAGTAAATAACCACAACATTTCAAGATTGCAATTTAGTCCGCTTTTTAGGGCTTTGTTTTTATAAATTTTGAGTCAATATGCACCTCTTACACTAAATTTCGATCGCTGATGAAAAATATCAATATCACATATAATTACAATCAAATTATAATTTGTTATATTATTTTTGAAATACCATTTATTAAAGTCTTTCTATAAAAAAAGAATACGGCTAATTTATAGTTTTGTTTTGTCGAATTGTCAGTATTTAACCTTCTGCGCGATCACCTTCACTCAAATGCTACTAACTAATTCGTATTTTTAAATAGCGGAAATTTTATTTATGAATATACATTTATTGGTACTAAATATGATATATTTGCAACATTATAAAGGTGTTTTCATGTTTATTTATTAGCAAGGATATAAACAAGGGAAGTACATCTTGATATGATAATCTAAAAATAGACAAAAGGAATTTCGAAAATGTGTTATTTTCACCGGTGAAAATAACAATTGTGTTATTTACACTGCTGTTATTTCACTGCAGAAATGTCATATTTTATCATTATAGGTATAAACGAAAACCCATTTTTCACAGAGGAAGGCCCATATTGTTTCCCTTAATTCACACACTTTTCTTTTCTTCAGGGTAAGCTTCGGACGTGAGTTTCTTCAGCTCTGGCGTATCAAACTCCATTCTGATTGGCTCCAAAAGGCAGTTCAGATAGGCCTCGACCGCTGCCTTCAAATCACCGGGGTGCAGCTCCTGTATAGAAAATGAACAAGCTCTATTAGACTAGAAATTAATTTCATAAAAAAAAAATGATCTTCTTGGTCAATAAGCGAAAATAATGATAGACTTTTTCTGCTTCTAACATGTGACAAATATGAGCTAAATCTTCTGTATTGTTCAATAAGCAAATGTTATGTTTAACTTATTTTGCTTCTTATATGTGACAAAAATATAAATTAGAGCTGTGTCAAAAAAGTGACAGGCTTCACAATCATGCCTATGGCTAAGTTCAAGGGCACATTAATACAAATTAAATGAATCATATTGTCAAGACAAACATTCCGACAAGATTGATTCATAAACAGGCCTTTTTCTCTCTATTTTGGGAAAAAGTACCTAGCAAAATTGGGATTTTTGAGTCGCGAAATCTTCCAAATTGGGAAGTTTCATCGACAAAGCATTATTTGGGCAGGGTTTTTTTCAGCCATTTTGGATAAAAATCATATAAATTATGGTTATATATTTTGTAGGTTGTTTAAAAAATAAAATTGAGATATAGAGTCTTATAATCATAAGTCATAAGACACATTATTTTATTTTTTAATTGGGATTTTTTTTTAGAATTGGGAAAAAATATGCATATTTGGCATTGGGAATGGGTCCGACTATCGGACCCGTAAGATAGGCAGAAAAAGGCCTGATAAATGAAGCCTCTTCAGTTGTTACAAGTATTTCCTAAGATTTGACCTGTTGGCCTTGCTTTTTTTACGCACATGACCCAGATTTGATCTTAGCCTTGATATTGTAAAGATAAATATTCTAACTAAGTTCCACTAAGATTAATTAAATAACAATAAAAATAGCAAGTATCAGGAACTGGTTGGATTACATCATTTTGAGTTTAAAAAGTATTAAAATCTATGACAAACATTTGAGAAAACTAACACAACACATACATCATTTTACTCTTTTCAGCTGAGAAATGATCTTTTTTAATCAGCATAATTAACATGTTCACCTGTTTTGCGAATGCCTCTTCCAGTGCCTTGTAATCAGCGAAGGTAAGTGTACCACCGTTCTCTTCAGATCTTTTCACAACAAACTCTGAATAGACAAAATCAACTTAAAACTATTAATTTAAGTACGATTGCATGAACAGCCTAGGGTTTATAGAGTCCCTTTTTCTGGGAAGAACCAGTATTTTGAAAAGAGCTTGAGATCCCAGAGTGGGTTTTGACCATAGGACTTTCCAGTCAATTGGCAGACAGCAGAAAATAATCTAGCAATCAGGAGTTCATAGGTTAAATCCCCACGGTGGGAGCATTTTTTAGACCTCCCCCAAAACACCACTTAGTATTGGATCTACCAAGGCAACAGACAGCGTTTTTATAGCCCCAAGGCTTTCGATGCAATTAAGATACAATTATATTCTCCTATAATGTTGTAGTCATAAACAAGTTAAGTTAAATACAACCATTAAATTAATTGCTTGATTGAATATTAATAAGCTTCTGACAAAATGTACTTGTGTGATAAATCCAAAATCATTTACTTTAATTGTTCAATTTCTATTATTCCTTGTCACTAAAATCAAATCAAATGCCCATAGAATGCATCAACACTTGTAGTTGTAAATGCAATAAAAAAACTAAGTTACCTCCTGTTTTCGACAGTGGGAATAGCACAGATTTACAGAACGCAAGTATGCCGTTTTCCTCCACATTTCCTGGCTCACAAAACGCTTTCTTGAGCTTCTTCTTCAACTGCGCACTCGAGTCCAGAAGGTCAATTTTCGAGTCTTCTTCCGATGAACTCATTTTCCCACCAGTCAGTCCGGGGACCATAGGGTTCATGAGGTGGGCCCTTTCTTTGTAGCCCAGCTGTGGCATGTACTGAAAGCAATTGTCTTTAATTATTAATAGTGCCAGTGTTTTGNCTAGGTTTTTATTATATACTTTTATGTTCTTAAATAAAACTGAAGTTAGAAACATAAATGTGTTGCTTTGACTAGTTGCATAAAATATACTTTTGCTAAAAAAGCAATAAATATTTACAATAATTTTGAGCGAAGCAATGATGACTAAGCTATATCCATTTAAGAAATTACCATCATTCTCACCTGCATATAAGTCCATTACATACAATCACTTAAACAAGAGGGCCATGATGGCCCTGAATCGCTCACCTTTACTAGAATTGGCCTGGTGAGCTAATTTTTGACCCCAGATGACCCATATACGATCCAAAATCAGATATAATCAAGATAAACATTCTGACCCTATTTCATTAAGATCAGATGAAAACTATGACCTCTATTGTCTACACACACAAGGTTTTTCTATGATTTGACCTAGTGACCTAGTTTCTGACCCCAGATGACCCAAATACAATCCCAATCCAGATTTCATCAAGATAAACATTTTGACAAAGTTTCATAAAGATCTGATGGAAACTGTGATTTCTTTTGTCTACACAAGGTTTTTCTATGATTTGACCTAGTGACCTTGTTTTTGACCCCAGATGACAATCCCAACCCAGATTTCATCAAGATTAACATTGTGGCCAAATTTTATTAAGCTTGGATGAAAACTGTGACCTCTTCTGTCTACACAAGTTTTTTTTTAAACTTTGACCTAGTTTTTGACCCTAGATGACCCAAATTTGATCCCAACCCAGATTTGAACAAGACAAACATTCTGACCATATTTCATTAAGATCTGATGAAAACTGTGACCACTATAGTCTACACAAGGTTTGACCTAGTGACCTAGTTTCTGACCCCAGATGACCCAAATACAATCCCAATCCAGATTTCATCAAGATAAAATTCTGACCAAATTTCATAAAGATTGGATGAAAACTGTGACCTCTATTGTATACACAAGGTTTTTCTATTATTTGACCTAGTGACCTAGTTTTTGACCCCAGATGGCCCAAATACAATCCCAACCCAAATTTTATCAAGATAAACATTCTGACCAAATTTCATAAAGATTGGATGAAAACTGACCTCTACTGTCTACACAATCAAATTGTTGACGCACGCACCACGCACGACGGACACCGGACATCACACGATCACATAAGCTCACCATGTCACCTCGTGACAGGTGCGCTAAAAAAATAACACAGTTTGTCATTTCCATGAATTGCAAACTATTAAGAGTGTAGCTGTAATATGACTTAGAGAGAAGAAAATTTGCTATGGAACTGAGTTAATTGAATAACTTCCAGCCCTAGCTGAGTTGTAAGTCATCAATAAAGTTCCATAAACACACAGGACCACGTCAATGATTTTCTTATGCACCATTATGCTATATGACAGGAAATCGTTTATCCATACATCTCAACAATTGTCAAAAGGAATTAGGCAGTGCACACTATTGTGATGCCATCCAAGCACTTGAATAATAATGACAGTAAAAATGATTTAACCATTTAATATTGCAACGCTTTCTACCACAGCAAAGAAAAGTGGCACAATGGCATGCATAGGCAATGAGCCAAGCTACTTAAACTGATTAACTGTGACTCAACTCAACTCAACTCAGCAGTGGTGTTTATGTTCAATATGACTACACAGATCGAGTACGGAGACACCAAAAAATCCTCGGCGAGCGTATGCTCATAGAGCCTCAACAGGGAAACTACTCAAGCGTTTGTCACGATAAACTCATTATTAATGATGGTATCTACAAGTACAGTGACAATACACAATCCACTGTGTACATTGGCAGACGACAATCATACGGTAGCAGACAACCACGAGTTGAGTTGAGTAACTGTGACTAATTCAAGTCGTTTATTTATATACAAGGATGTTATAAGGAAGAAAAGAATGTGTGAAAATTGCCAGAAAATTAAGCATTGGGCATTGTTTTGTAAAAAAAGTAGTAGTGAGGTTACTGGTTGTAAACAAAAGCATCCCGTTTTGTTTCTAGTGTAGGTCATAAAGAAGACAACATCCTAGGCCATAGCTATGGTTGTACCAAGTTGGATAGTTAAAAGATTTTCCTATTATAAATCAGATACCATAGTTTCGCCTTAACCATCGATCTGTAGCGATTGCGTCTTAGGTGATTTACAACATATCAATCACAAGGAGGTACGATTTTGTTAGGTGTGTAACCTTACGGGAAATGCATCAAGTCCTCGCCAAGAAGCAGAAGCTCCGCATGAAAGTCTGTGACAGGTTCCACAACCTGCTCCTTGCCAACATCAACAGACTGACAGAAACGTACACCTTATTAGATAAAGGCAGTGAAATTACATTGTGAACTCACAGAATGAAGAAAAATGAAGGCTACACCATGTTTGACTTGATGAGAAAATCTAATATTTCTGAAAATAACAAGAGATGTGTTCATCAGAAACACAAAGCCCCCTACTGCGCCACTTTGAAAGAAAATTTCTATTTATCATTTGGCAGGTATAGAAATTATCTCCCTTTAAAGCTTATAACTTCCCTTGGATTTTTTTTTGACCTTGACCTATCACCACTCAAAATGTGCAGCTCCATGAGCTACACATGCATGCCAAATATCAAGTTGCTATCTTCAATATTGCAAAAGTTATGGCAGTAGTTAAACTGCTATATAGGGGGGGGGGGATAAAAATCCATAGACAGACTACCAAGGCCAGTGGTTGAATCAAAGAGATCATAGCCCAATTCATCATGTATCTATGGACATTTTTTTTCTTTTGTATCTATGGACATATGTTCACAGGTAAGTGATGACATCTACCATTGACACATTGGTACATGAAAGAAATGATACTTATATCATTTAAACAATACCTTTGACAAATCAATCATTTAAGTTATAAATAAACAAAATACAAAATCTGTACAGTAACTGTTAAAAGAACTTAAATCATTGGTAAGGAAATATATAATCTGAGATTTTTAATTATATGAATTACTTCCCTTGAAAATAATTGTCATCCTTCTAACAAATCTCTATTTCACTACTGTGACTGTAGATTCACAGGTAACCTTAAAGTAGGGCCTACCTAAGATACATGTTTGCCCAAAAGTATCATTGTGTGCTTGGCTTGACCATATAATGTCATTTTGATTATGCTTCAGTTGTATGGTTTCATAATATTATATATAAAATTTCAATATATCAATTGGCAGGTTTAGAAATGATCTCCCTTGGCAGGTTTAGAAATTAAATCCCCTTTAAATCTATTACTTCCCTTGAATTGTATTTTTTTACTTTTGACCTTGAAGGAAACCTTGACCTTGACCTTTTACCACTCAAAATGTGCAGCTTCATGAGATACACATGCATGCCAAATATCAAGTTGCTATCTTCAATATTGCAAAAGTTATGACCAACGTTAAAGTTTTCGGACGGACACACAGACGGATGGACGGACAGACAGGCAGACGGACTGACAGTTCAACTGCTATATGCCACCCTACCGGGGGCATAAAAATAAAATAGGAATGATTTTGAGAAGACTCTCTCAAAGCCTTTCCAAAGCTCAGAGACTATTGAAGCTTTGAGCAAATGAGGAAGCCCTCGTTGATAGCAACTGGGCAGAATGGGGGATGTGGTCAACCTGCAGATTGACATGTAATAATGTTGATTTATATATAAACATTTATAGCAAATAAAGGACCATTATACCACATCAAAAAAGGTTGATGACAACTGGTAAGAATGTCGGACGTGGTCAACCTGTAGTGTGACATGTAAAAATGGAAACTCAAACATGTACACACACCTGCACAAACCCACAACCAAGTAATGTTGGACATAACTTCACTGAACCAGCCATTGGCATGATGGACAAGGGAATTTGTTTGTTCAGGGTGAACCACAACTAAAAAAAAATTAACTTCCAGTGAAAAGGAAGTACCAGGCCTTTTTTCTGGCTATTTTGGGAAAAACGCAATTTTGGGATTTAGGATTTTTTTCGCGCGAAAAGCTCATTGATTTGGAAAAAAAAATTCAATATAACTCTTTCTAATAATTCAAAATATAAGAAAATCATACAAATTATAGTTAAATACTTTGTTGTTGGATGTTATTGAAATGAAATCAAGATAAAAAAAATAAAAAGTTTTGGTAAGTGAAAAATACTCACTTTAACCATGTGTCAAAACTGCTAGTTTTTACCCAGATTGAAAAATAACATGTTTAATGCGTTTTGCACTCTTATTTTTTAAGGGTGCAACATAATTAAGTGGAAATAAATACATTTTTTATACTACAATATCATTACAGTTGATGGCAACTGGGCAGATAGGGGAAAGTGGTCAACCTGTAGAGTAATGTGTAATAATGGAACACAGACATGTACACGCATGTACTGTTACACTTTTGATATTTTTGAAGTGGGGCTAGAGCTAGGTGCGGAGGGCGCAGATGATATGTACGGTTTAGTACGGGTTTAGTACGGTATATACCGGTTTTTAGCTTTTCGCGTTGTAAAAGTTGTTCCCCTTAGAAAAATTTACACCATTTGTAAGTCAAATACGGGGGCATAAAAAGGTTTTGGAAGAAAAGGTAGAACTCTCAGTGTGAATAATAAACACACTGCTAACTGCACCTGACAATGCTGAGGAGGATGAAAGCTCCATCAGTGGTAGTAGGCGTTCCTCAAGATCAAGTAATAGTGTTGCGAGCCAGCTGTTCCGTCTAAATTCTTGCCAGGAATGTCTCAATTAATAATAATAACACAAGTCACCTTTAAACTTCATGCAGCTTTATTTCTTTTCACTATTATTGTACTACTAGTAATATGAATTCAGTAATTTATTATTGCTTAAAAAGTTCTGAATATTTGGAAATTGGCGATAGATCTAATGCCCTTGATGTTATGGACGGACTGAATTACTTAACATTTTTTAAGTTTCTGGAACCTTATATACTCGAGCGACCCAAAATGTTGGTCGATGACCAGTTTTTATGGCCCGACCAAGAATTCTTGGTCGGCTGCCCCAAAATTATTGGCCATCGACCCAAAATAAATGGTCATTGACCAAAAAAATGGGTCAGTGACGTCGATCGACCATAAAAAGTGGTCAGGAACGCTCGAAATGCATTGAAATGACATCACGCCAAAAGACACCGCCATATTGGATTTTGAACAAAAATTTATGTAAAACAATCTATGGGCGCTTAGAAAGATGGATACACCACTTTAAACAAGTATTAAACAGAGATTACATCATATCTAAAAATAACCTGTTTCATGCTTAGTTCACTGCAGACAATAGTTCAAACCTGACCATAATGCAACGCGACAAATGGCTGCGACCAGATCAGAAATGAGAATGGTCTGACAATAACCTACGAAAATGTACTCATTTAAATGCATATTAAAATAGATATACGACGAAGATGACAAGGTATGATCACTTAGCATTATGTTAGTGTAATACGTGTGATCGCACTTAGATATAATGACATAAAATCGAAGATCAAATGCAGTAACAACAACAACAACAGTGGACTTTGCATTAAACGGATGAAATGATTTTAAACAGCTATGTNGTGTTCTGAGAAAACTGGGCATAATGCTTGTGCGTAAATTGTCATCCCAGATTAGCCTGTGCAGTCCGCACATGCTAATCAGGGACGACAATTTCCGTTTTTATGGAATTTTTCGTTTAAATGATGTCTCTTCTTAGCAAAAATCCAGTTTAGGCGGAAAGTGTCGTCCCTGATTAGCCTGTGCGGACTGCACAGGCTAATCTGGGACGACACTTTACGCACATGCATTTTGCCCGGTTTTTTCACGATGCTCCACATATCCATAAATCAATACAAATCTGCACACAAAGTGACTGTCCGATTCAATTTGAAATATGCACTCATATGACAACTGTTAAAATCATCATCTGTGCCCACTTACTTCATTTAACCCCTTGACGAATTCCTCACTAACGGTGGGTATAGGACAGGACCTTTGTTCAGCTTTACCCTGGACTTTCCCACCCTCAATGTCCACGGCAACAAACGATGTAAATTTAGATATGATGTTTCCATGACGACTGACGTCAACAATCTGTTTGCGCAGATCATTGACCTGATTGGCCTTGTCGCTCTGAAGCTGCCAGTCAGCTGATAATAGAAGAAAAAAACATCAACGACAAATGTTGGTATTTACAAATATGACCTGTTACTGGTGGCAAATATATGCACTCATTATCTCAAGGAAAAAAACGGTGGTTCATTGGATTCATTGTAATTAGATGTTTGACAATGTCCGAGTTTCTTTTAAAAAAAAACAACAAAATACTCACAACAAAACAATACACTTGTAACGCTATTAAACAGCCTTGACCAAATTAACATATCAGACTTTCTCTGAATATAAGTAAACAATCTTTAATAACCAAATAACATAATTAAACTCTCCTCATTTTTTACTAGTTACTAAGCTTTACATCTTAGTACAGTCTTATCCTTTGAAATAACTACAAAATCAAAACTTGTTTCAAAAACATTAATCTCAATAATTCATATTAATATATGAGCGTTCCTCTGTGAAAACGGGGTAAATGCATTTGCGTTTAGTATCGCAGTCCGCACAGGCTAATCAGGGACGACACTTTCCGCCTAAACTGGATTTTTGCTTAGAAGAGACTTTCTTGAAATGTAAAATAATAGCGGAAAGTGTCATCCCTGATAAGCATGTGCAGACTGCACAGGCTAATCTGGGACGACACTTTATGCACACGCATTAAACCCCCTTTACACAGAGCGAGGCTCATATATTTTCTATATTCATTATGAAAAACTAGCCTTCAATTTCCTGTTGGACAGCAGCTTCTGTGTCCTGCAGCTGCTTTATCTGCACTTTGGTTGCTAGGCGATGAACTGGGGAAGACTTACTGACCTTCTCATCCTCAGATAAGGTGAAGGTCAATGTAAAGTTGATTGGGTCATTGTTCTGTAAGCCTTTCAAGGTCAGCGTACTTGGGGCATAAACAGTCTGGAAGATTATAACACGATAAAAAGTACAAGTATTTTATTCCAAAGGCAATCAAATGTGAAAACTTTGCTCTGGAAACCACCTAATGTAAATCAACACAGGAATTTTAAAAGGATGCCTAAATTGTTTACATTAAGTTATGCATGTGTTTTATGAACTTCTATCAAGTATGGTGCCTTTTTTTTCTTAAATGCAAGTAAACCAGCACACTGCATGACAAGGCTGCTTCAGATTCACAATCTTACATATTTCTATCATTTTAATTTTCCTTGTCACTTTTTCTGATCTCTACTTACATGCTATTTCCATATTTTAGTAAATGTTTTTCATCTCTACCCACAATTATTAATGATAGCAGTCAAATTGCGGGAAATTACAACAAGTTTCACCATCATTGGGAATTTTATCACTATATGAGTGTTAACATAAAATATAGAAAATAAAATCCCATACAACTGATTTCCTTCACAGTTTTGCCTTCTTGTGCAAAATAGAAATATTTTTAATGTTTAATTTTAATCATGGATAAGGGCAGTGTTTAACTTCAGATGGGTACACAGAGGAAGGGAATGACAGGCAGAAAAAAGGTATACCTACAGCCAAAAATGTATACCAAGTTTCATGATTATATCTTAGGTAGCTTTTGAGAATATACAATTGAGCTGCGCTCGGTGAAAAAGGGGTTAAATCCCGGTGCGTAAAGTGTCGCCCGATATTACTTGTGCACTCTGCACAGGCTTATCAGGGACAANAAATGTACGTGGGAATTGCTAGAATTGTTGTTTTTAATGAAACGCAATAAATGAAATGTTTATGACACATTATTAGCTTCACCTATCAAATTATTTTGATTTCAGTATAACAAACTATTGTTTGATATGAGAACTAAAGATAAGATGCCCAAGAGCAATATTAGATTATATTAAACATTTTAAACAATATTCCAGGCATGTGTTCGATTCATATCGTTAAAGCGAGTATATACGATCTTATTACTTTTTTAAGAAAACAGATGAAACGTTGATGATAGAAAACTAGAACAAAAGTTCAGAAGAAGTACTTCCAGAAAGTGCTTGGGGATAGCAGAGTACTTTAAAACAGTCTCAAAGTCCGATCTTTCTTTTGTGTCACTTTACTAATATTTGATTATTGATATTGCAACTTTAAGAGCAACCCAAATTAATTAAAACGATAGCATGTGTATATAATTTTACAAAACTAGTTTGTTATTCGTTATATTAAAGCACAATTGTTAAGTTATAACAATTACAATTAAGCAATATCTACATACTTACGGTGTATGGACAAACATTTTCATTTTATTTTTAGCAGGCCCTTTTTCTTGTAAAGCAATTCAAATATTATTAAATTCCTCGAATTGTGCGATAATCTTTCCTCTAAGTAACATACTTAAACACGAGCATGTCACAATTTCTTAAAGAGAGTTTGCACGATTTCTATGTCAACAAGTATTCCTGCAATCTTAAACCAACATATGAATATGGCCTAGGGATGCTAAATAACATAAATTAACAATCTGTATAATTATGGTACTAGAAATCAAACATTGTTTACTTCAGTAAATTTCTTAAAGGGAGTATGCACGATTTTGTCAAATATTTATGAATTTATATAAAATTTGTAAATACTTTTTGTACATATATTTCAATATAAATTAAATTAAAAGTTAAGAAGAACATGTGTCGAAAAATGCGGAATAAGCCAGATATTTACATCTGAAATCGAAAATATTTTCAAGTCGAATTCGCCAGCATGTATATCATTCATATACAATGTAAATCTAAATTTAGTTTTAGTGCAGATTCGTTCATATGACACAAAGACACAATTTTGTTTCCTAACAAATACGAGTAAAAGTGCCGGCATCGGCTTTAACCAGCGCTAACTTGTCTTGGCTGCATTTTATGAAATTCGTCTTCAATGTATAATGTTTCTTACCTATTTTGTGTTATTGTAACATATTTGTATCAATATATTACAATTTAAAACATATACAAATCATGCATACTCACTTTAACTTACTGGTTAAAGCCGATGCCGACACTTTTACTCGTATTTGTTAGGAAATTATGCCACCAACTTGGATTTAGCAGCTGTCCACGATAGCTTTGGAGTAGATAACAGACCCATATATTTATAGACTGAAACAACTTTAACCTTTTGACCATTAAGAAACCACATTGCATAATTGCGTAAAGGACCACCATTACGGAAGACTATAATTTCGGTTTTATTCAGATTAATCTGCATACCAGTATCTTTGCAAAAAGTCGCAACAGCGTTTAAATGTAACTAAAGGTTATATGCTGTGTCCGCGCAATTAGCTACGTCATCAGCGTACATCAAACAATAAATATATGGTTTATCATTGGTATTACATATTCCATGTCTACAATATTCCCTTAGGTAGCTTACTAAATTATTAATATATAGTGAAAATATTATCGGTGAGCTTAAATCACCCTGCCTGGTACAGATGTTACAGCGGAATGGTTGCGTAATGATATTTCCGGATACTTTAACATGTGCGAGTAAATTTGCGTACATCGATTGCAAGACAATTAGAATCTTTCCGTCCATACCTTTGGCATATAAACTGGTAAAAAGCTTGAAATGAACCAATGAATCAAAGGTCTTTTTGAAGTCCACATATAGTACGTAGAAACGACGACCCGGTTTCGACGTATACTTTTGAATCATGTTCTGGAGACAAAAAAGGTTATCTACAACCGAGTACCAGATCTAAACCCGGCTTGTGAATCTTCTATGATGGTTTTTTCTCTGCCCACTCATTTATACGGTCAGTAATTATAATTGAGAAAATTGTATACATGACATTAATCAGTGAAATTCCTCTGTAATTAGCCGGTTCTTCCTTACTACCCGATTTAAATATTGGGACTACTATACTACTTTCGCACCACGATTCCGGAAATATACCTGTATCTAAAATTTGATTAAAAAGACTATTCAAAATGGAACTTATGCCATATGTGACCAGCATAGTTTCCGACCAGCCAGCGCATGCGCACATTATAGTTAGGAGCTATGCTGTCCGCTTATGAGACCACGAAACCTTGCGCGATTGCGCACGTATGTCTGGTGAAAAGATCAACACGGCTTCAGTACCTGGAATTATTTGTCCTAAAATTAGCACGTTATATGAACTACAATAATGGAGTGGATTTGGTCATGGTGAGCTGTTACTTGTTCATCACTTTCGCATCTTATTTCCGGTCAACTCGCACTATATAAGGGAGTATGGTTACATATTAAATTAAAGCACATGTGGTGGCACCTTAAGAGGGCGTCAATTATAGCAACGGACACGTCGTATTTCATTTAGCTAAACTGATTGTAATATTAGAGTTTGTTTATACAAATCTGACGTACATGATCATTGCTGAACGAGAAAATGGTGTTGACTCCACAAAGCACGCAGACATCATTAAGCAAAGGTGGCCAGTTAATTACTATGGGAGCGGCTTTAATACGGTGTCTCGTGTCCAATTCTTTTCGAATGTTATTATATGTTTTTTTTAGCTATTTTATATATATTTTATTTAAGTTTCTATTATAAGTAATCTTATCTTGTAGACATATAGTGGGAATAAGACCGAGTAAAATGGCCTAATTCTTAGCTATAAACTACCTTGATAACATCAGAAAAGAATAAGTAACATAACTTAGGTTTGGTTGTTTGTCATTAAGTTGTGTGGAAATACATGTTATTCAATTAAATTCGTAAAAAAACTAATGATTATTTTAACGTATGTAAACGTTGTATTGTCTTTTATGTTTTTGCAACATGAAACTCTGTGTCATTCTAGTATAGGTATATTGAAACTCCAGAAACATTATCAGGGGATAAATTCGTGTGATAATTTGCTAGTCTTTTATTTAAGGCAAAATACCAATACCAGAAAATATATACAACATATAAATACGCGTTAAATATGGGTCAAACGTTTAAGCCATTTCGCTACGTAAGAGGCGCGTTCTGGGAAAACTGGGCTTGATGCATGTGCGTAGAGTATCCGCTTTCCGAATGTATGATTTCATTTGACTGCGTGTTTATCTACAGCACGCACAGAGTACTATCTTTCTAGATTAAATAATCGAATTTTATATTGTATAAATTCAAACAAGTGTTTATTTTGATTACACCTGGGAATAATTAATATATCACATGTATCTTGTTTTTCTCAGCGACCCATCTTATGTTCATTTATAAACAGCTCCCATTTTAGAGCGGTGAAAAACATATTTCACATGCAATTCATGAACAGGTGGTTGTTACTGTCATTTAGCTCACTCAAACTTACCCAAACGCACAATACTCATTTGTCAGCTATACTTACCGCCATCTGTGGCTCGTCATCACTTTCAATCACCTATGAGTTACTTGTCTTGGATGAGCTTTAAACAAATTAATTGGACAATCCTTATTAAAATGCTTATTGGAAATATGGTTTTATACAAGTATTCTTTAGTAAGCCTACTGCCATACTTAGTCACAAAGTTTAAGTTCGTTAATAACACGGCACACAGGGGGTGTTGGGGACCTCTTCTTATATGGAAACCGGTACAACATGTTTTGTTCAAAGAAAGTCTAGCAAAAATCCACCAAAATGGGTGGTGCGGTAGTCGAGTGGAAACACTCTGGTCTACCAGTCCAGAGGTCCCCGGTTCAATCCCTGGCCGGGGCACTGGAAATTTTCCGAAATGCTTTAAGTGTTTTCCACCCAACTAGAGATGTACTGGTATGAAACCCAGGTAATTATCGCGTGTATCGGTGCTATATACTGAGCGCGTAAAAGAACCAAGGGATCTATTCGCAAAGAGCTAGGGTATCGCACTCGGATTCCTTGTATCACAATATTGTCTCTTCTGCTTGCTGTCTCTTCAGCAAAAACCAAAGGAACCCATTGGAAATAAGTGCTTGCACTTTCATGGGTTATCCTTGACTGCAAGGTCAAAAGAAATACACATACACAAAATAATCCATTGGAAGCTCTGTAGCAGATACCTCCAAATCAAATCGATCTGTTGAATGATACTACGTTATCGCATTGCGACAAGAATTAAATCGCTATTTATAATAAGACTATATAAGTGTTTATGTATTTTCGTTTTCAACAACATTTCATGCATTAAACGATATTTTTCGGACTGCTTAACCCATTTATGCCTAGCGTCTAGAAAAAAGGCCTTGGCAAACAGCGTTGACCCAGATGAGACGCCGCATTATGCGGCGTCTCATCAGGGTCTGCGCTGTTTGCTTAAAGGAATTTCTGTAAGAAATATCTAAATATAGAAATATATATACTAGACATCCCTTATTTTGGAAATAAATTGATCCAATTTAGAAGGATGGGAGAGTCCACTCGGCATAAATGGGTTAATAGATGTGGAGACAGAAAGTTTGGTTGAACGTGACATGCACGTAGATGAAGCCCATCTCTTACTTTGATTAATGTGGGACTCGTTTATAAAAAATTGTACAGCATCATGTAATTTGCTAATATTTTACAGCCAGTGATAATTTTACAGCACATTCTTAGACGGCTCGATGTCTCAACTTTGCGTGTCATTGATATTTAACCCATTTATGCCTAGTGGACTCTCCCATCCTTCTAAATTGGATCAATTTATTTCCAAAATTAGGGATGTCTAGTATATTTATTTCTATATTTAGAATATTTCTTACAGAAATTCCTTATAGCAAACAGCGCAGACCCTGATGAGACGCCGCATCATGCGGCGTCTCATCTGGGTCTACGATGTTTGCCAAGGCCTTTTTTCTAGACGCTAGGCATAAATGGGTTAAAATAAACACATACACGAATATGCAAGGCAACACAGTTATCAGGGCACACAAACCATATTTAGATTATTTTTTTCAAAGATCATTAGCCTTTGTATAAATAAACAAAGTGCTACAGATAACAAATGGTAACGTGTGTCGAATTATTTTGTAATTAATTTTATTGGTAATTGATGAAACAAACCCACATGAATTCTGATTTCCCATTTTCATGTCATAAGTTATTCATTAAATAACAAAAATGTTTGGAACGTAATGCACGCGCTAATTGAAAAGGATATCAACGTTTTTTTGGAGCCTCAATCTGAGAAAACTGGGCTTAATGCATGTGCGAAAGTGTCGTTCTCGATTTGCCTTTGACATCCGAACAGGCTAATCTGTGGCGACACTTTCCGTATAAACAAACTAGACTCTCCCTGAGAATAGACTTCATTTAAACGAAATATATTATACAAGCGGAAAGTGTCGTCCCTGATCAGCCTGTGCCTGTCAGACTACACAGGCTAATCTAGGACGAAACTTTACGCAAAATCATAGAGCCCCGAATCTCATATATAAATCAGCGAGGGGAACTTGAAGAAGGAAGGAAACTTGGCGCTGCGAGAAGTACAACGAGAGACTCAGCCACACAATCCAAAGCAACGGCGGAAAGAAATATAAAAAGACAACACTACAAAATAACCGTCCTGGGATTGTGGATGTTTGTGTTCATAGATCTCTCGAGACAATGCAGGAAGCAATCGACGAAAAACTGGGCCAAACTTCAGAGGGACTTAAGGTATGTTTTTAACCGATTCGCAGATACAAAGGTTAATCTGCAATATGAACAACATGTAACAAGCTACAAAATGTAAGAGGGCCATTTATAAGAAAATCTCATAAACAATAAATCTGTTATCTGCGGAGAGAATAAGCACAAAAGAAATAAAATGAAAAAGGGAGAACAAAAAGACGCTAATTGTTTAGAGGAGGACCTAGTAAACAGTATTTATTGTTTGAAACAACAAATTGATACTCTTCAGTTGTATGCAATGCAGGACAACCGAGCTGGACATATTTGCATAGGGAATATCAGAACCAAAACGAAGAAGTAAAACAACGTGTGAATGAACGACTTGCAGTTGGTTTTGCAATGTCAATCATTGAATGTAATTCGGCCATGAGAAAACCGAGTAGTTACAATTAATCGAGATGTAGCATCGCAACACTTGCAACCAAGTGGACTAGTATTGCATATTGCAAAAGATAAACGATTTTTAACAAACACGAAATATGAGAAACTTCTTTTTCAATAGGTCCAGACGTTGGCAACTCGTCAGTATAACAAATAGTTAAAGGTACTTGTGTCAGCAATGACTTTGGCACAATTGGAATTCGGGGTTTACTCGATTGCCTAGTACGATTGCCGGATTGAAAGAAACAGTTCGGAGAATAGTGTGCCCAGGATACGCAAGGGAGTGTAAGAGGAATGGAATGTAGGCCTCATTAGAAATGGAGAGGGTGTGGAGCCACCAGGAGAATACACACTAAGAGTTTACACTTTGAAGGGCAGGTGGGGTTGCGGATATAGTGAGTGTATGGACAGGTAGTGCGTTCCAGAGGCATATAGACAAAGGAGCCCAGGTGTATTAATTAACATGGAAACAAACCTAGTGAATAGCGGGCGATGTTTATAGACCTAGGTTTGAGAACTGTTATGCCAAACCATTCAGAGGATGGAAGAGCGATGAAAATGGTTTCCAACAAAGCAGATCAACAGAGTAGGTAATATAAATTACACTAGATAGATTTTCTTAGGGGTTTGAACCTGAAATAGCTAGTAATGTTCCATGGGATAATCATAGTTTTTGTAAAACGTGTGTTAAATTGTTTTAATCTTAATGGCATTGAAGTATATGAACAACATTTAAGGTGAAATGTAAAGAGTTTATTAGCACGAGTATGTGTCTTTTAGAAACAAAATCAATAATAAACAAAATGCCAGAGGTGTTTGTCTTTTTGTCAAAACGGAGTTTTTAAAACCTTATATAGAATTATATATTTTCAGAATATACTTTATGTTAAGTGACATTTCGATTATAGATTTTGTGTACAGACCCTAATGTTATCGGTAATGTCCATGTTCAAAAAACAGAAACAGGTTGTTTTGACCATTGTGTCGTGTTCTGAGAAAACTGGGCAAAATACTTGTGCGTAAATTGTCATCCCAGAATAGCCTGTGAAGTCCGCACAGGCTAATCAGGGACGACAATTTCCGCTTTATGGAATTTTTGGTTTATATGATGTCTCTTCTTAGCGAAAATCCAATTGAGGCGGAAAGTGTCGTCCCGGATTAGCCTGTGTGGACTGCACAGGCTAATCTGGGATGACACTTTACGCACAAGCATTTTGCCCAGTTTTCTCAGAACACGACACATTAGTCCTCCACATGGCTCAAAAGCTGTAGTATGTCAGTCTATATATACAGCGGGTTAAATCAATCTGGCACTTAAAGCCCCTATAACGTTCAAAATAAACAAATATTTCGTAAAATATTTCGTAAAATAAAGTTTACACATAAATAATCAGAATTCCTTATAGCAATAGCCAAAAGTTCAAAGATTTAACAAGATACAAAATGCTCTTTTTTATTGTTTGTGGTACAATATATTCAACACATATTCATGTACAAATTTAGTGTTCGTATGTCGTATGCATGTATCATTGTATCACTAATGACCTTGATACTTTGTCAAGCCGAGTGAATTCAATGACGGATGTTCTTCAGACTGACCAGATTTGTGATAGATCATTAAACTTGGTCTTTCGTTAAGTGCCTGAAACTGTTAATGAAAACATTGTTGATAAAATTAACACTTTCATAAAGGATCACATGCACGTCAATGACGTCAAAGCTTCATCTGCCAAAAGACTACCTGTTCATGGAAATGAATGATCCCAGGCATTGTAGTTGTTACCTTCACAGACAAGGAGCAGCGGTCAAAGATTATGAAGGCTAAAAAACAAATGAATAACTCCACTTTTAAACAAGTTTTCGTGCATGAAGATCAGTCAAAAGAGGAGCGACTTGCTGCTGGGAATCTTCGAGCTATGGTGAATGCTGTAAATAGAGGCCAACATCTTTCCATACGAGGAAATCGTGTATACACAAACCAAGTGAATCGTGGTACCCATAATAATGGTGCAAACAGTGCAAACAGTGGCGCCCACAATGGTACAAATAGTGTTAACTATGGTGCCCATAATAATGGCACAAATACTCAACCCAGCCTAGTGGTCCAAGACAGACAGGTCAGCGAGGTCAACGTGGTGGAGCACAGAGTCAGCGCGGATTCAGACCAAGAGGACCAAGAGGCGGCTACAGAAGAAGTTAGGTCACCTGCGGTTTCTGGAACATTAATGGCTTTAGTGCAGACCTCAAAAGTGATAACTATATTATACGCCAATCATGTATTGATAAATTAGACATTGACATTATAGGCATCAGTGAAACTAAACTTACAGGACAGAATGTTATAAACTTACCAGGTTATTTATGGTTTGGTAATAATAGAAAACTTACGCATGTCAAATCTAGGAAAGAGTCTGGGGTGTTTGATTTCTTGTAAAACAACATATTGCTAGATATTTTTCTATTAATATCGTAAACGACAGTTATGATGGTATTTTATGGTTAGAATGTACTGATAAGTGTACTAATTATACTTTATATGCTTGTGTTTGTTACTTGCCACCAAATAACTCCTCAAGACAGGTTGATGTTTGTGATTTTTATGACACTTTGCTTACTTATGTATATAAATATCAAAACTTTGGCACTGTTTGTATATGTGGTGGGGCCAACAGTAGAATTGGGGAGAATGAGGATTATATTGTTGGTGTTGATGAGATTGATGTGAGAGATGTTGTGGATTTTACAACAAATTCCTATGGTGATAAACTTATTGATTTTCTTATTTACAGTTACATGTGTGTTCTAAATGGTTGCAACTTTGTTAAAAATGTTTTTACCTCGGTGTCTATAAAAGGCTGTGCAGTGGTTGATTATTGCATTCTTCGCCATCTTCATCTGTTTCAAGATTTCAAAGTCACACGAAGCACGGAAATTTTATATGAGCTACATGCTCAGTTTGGTATTTTACCCTCATCTGTTCCGGATCATTCTATTTTGTCATGGACGTATATTTTAAAAGGCCAGGATCAATTTAATGCACATAATTGCTGCACTGATGACCATCATTCAGGTCGTTATGCCTCATATGATAGATTTAATGTAGAGAATATTAATAATGATTTTCTTACGGCAGACAGTTTCATCAAGTCGTTACATGATACTGTTTTTAAATTAGAACAGAGTATCAGATTGCAAACAGATGTCGATTTGCCTATAATGATATATGCACTGTTATTAGAAAAGAAATGTTAAGCAAACTAGAATATAAAAAGTTAGTATACTTTTGAGTAAAGATAACAAGAAAAGAAGAATAGGCAAACCGTGGTGGAATGAACAACTGTCTAACTTATGGAATTCCCAATGTAAGGCAGAAAAGGATTGGTTAAATTGTCAAGAGGCCAATGCCAAAAATCATCTAAAATACTTGTTTGTAACGGCAAGACGTGCTTTTGACCGTGAAGTTCAGAAAAGTAAACGGGCATACTGGGTCTTATTTCAAACTAATCTCGCCTCTCAATGTGAAGAGAATCAGGTAGAGTTTTGGAAATCCATTGGAAAAATAGGTGTTGCTCAGTCCAAAAATAAAGCTATCCCTTTAGAAGTTGTCTGTGATGATGGCTCTATGTCAGATAATATTGACATAGTTTTGTCAAAATGGAAGAATGATTTTAGCAGTCTGTTTTGCAACAGAAACAATTTTTTTCAATATCAAATATGGTTAGGAAATAGCAATGTTGGTAACAATCTAAATTGTGAAAGTTTAAATGAAAATATTTCTCTATCTGAAGTACGGAAGGCCATTACTAAAGCAAAGTGTGGCAAAGCATGTGGAAATGACTCAATACCTCTAGATGTGTTAAAAAATTATGTATGTGTTTCTTTTCTACATATTCTTTTTAATGTTTGTTTTAACTCTGGCATAGTACCATCTGAGTGGGGTAAAATAATTATAAGTCCCATTCCTAAGTCAAGTACAACTGATTTACGAGACCCCTTGTCCTACAGAGGCATCGCATTATCCTGTTCCATGAATAAATTGTATAGCTCCATTCTTAATGACAGAATATCACAATGGTCTGAGGATGATGATGTCATTGTTGATGAGCAAAATAGCTTTCGGAAAAATAGAAGTACAATTGATCATTTGTCGTCTCTAACTAATATTATTGAAACAAGAAAGCGTTTAAGGCAGTCTCCTTTCTGTGCCTTCATTGATTTTAAAAAGGCGTACGACTTCGTAGAAAGAGGCATTTTGTGGAATAAGTTGACTTCAGTGATAGGTGTTTATGGAAAAATTGTCATAGCTATCAAATTGTTATATAATAATGTAACATCATGTGTACGAATTAATGGCCTTTATACCGAAGAGTTTGAGGCTCAATGTGGCCTTCGACAAGGCTGTGGCCTGTCACCGCTTCTTTTTAATCTGTTTATTAACGATCTTGCTGTTGCAATTAAAGCCCTGGATAAAGGAATACCCATTAGTGATAATGAAAAACTATGTATATTACTTTATGCAGACGACATTGTCCTTATCTCTGATAATGAGCAGGATCTACAATTTATGTTAAATGTTTTAAATACATGGTGTTCTTTCAATTGTTTGGTTGTGAATCATGATAAAAGTCAAATAGTGCATTTTAGACCTTATTGTAGAAATTGAACAACAATCTCATTTACATGTGGTGACTACAATTTGCAAATTGTGAACAAGTACATGTACCTTGGTCTCCTATTAGATGAGCATCTAGATTATGGTGCCACTGCTAAGTGTGTGGCACAAAGTGCTGGCAGAGCGCTTGGTCTTTTAATTGATAAATGTTAATCAGCAGGCGGTTTGCCATATAAAGTATTTACCAAATTATATGATACGACTGTCTGGCCTATAATTTCATATGGTGCCGCCATTTGGGGCACTAAATCATTTTCGTGTATTGATGCAGTAGAAAGTCGAGCTATTCGATTCTTCCTTGGTACAGGCCGAAACACACCTATAAATGCTTTGTATGGCGACACTGCCTGGCAACCACCACATGTTAAACAGTGGAAATCTATTGCACACCATTGGTATAGACTTGTTAATATGGACAGTGGTAGAATGAATCAAAAAGTATTTTTATTCTGTTCCGTTAAAAGAAGCAGAACTTGTAAGAATTGGCAGTTTGAGAGTAAAACTCATTTTAACGATATCTGTTTGTTACATCCATTGAATGACTGTAGAGACAGAAACCTGAGAAATTTCTGTGAACAAGTGTCGTCCCACACCATGCATAAATATGTAAGCATATGGACAAATAATGTTAATGCTGAAGTCGGGCCATCTGGTAAGGGGGCGTAATAAACTTAGAACGTATAGACAGTTTAAAGAATCATTTGCTGTAGAAACGTATGTTACATCTACACTTCCCTTAAGACATAGATCTGTTCTTGCTAAGTTTAGATGTGGAACCGCTCCACTTTTATTAGAGACTGGAAGGTATGAGAATATTCCAGAAAATTTGCGTATCTGTCCCTTATGTAAGCTAGATATTGAAAATGAATCCCATGTTTTGTTTCACTGTGATGCCTACAACTGTGTTAGGATTGACCATATCTCTAAAGCTAATGAGATAAACAGATCTTTTAACTCTCTCTCTGTGATAATGATAAACGAGTGTTTGTAGTATCAAATGAAAACATGGTAAAAGTCAGTGCCAAGACCTGCCATATGATCTTAACTACACGAACACAACTTTTGTATAAATAGCATTTTAAACCTTCTCTTAACTTTTAGCAAGACTTATTTTTTATCAGATTTTAGTGATGCTCACATGTACATCTGTTAATTATCTGTTGATGAGTTCAATTTATTTTTGTTCCTATATATAATATGTATATGTATATATATGTAATCTATCATGCTGTTTAGAAACTACACGTGTTTTAATTTGTCAACTGGAGCTCATAACATATATGGGTGTTAAGTTGATTTTATTTTTATGCTATGCATATTTTTTTATTAGTTTTTTTTATTTCTCTATGTGTAAAGTATTAAATACCTATGTTTTAGATAGAGAACTGTCTCTTATAACTCTTTATTGAGTGGCAATACACTTGTAATCTATGAATAACTTGTATGTGTATATAGCTGTTAAATATGTGTATTGAAGAGACGTTAATAAACTTTTAAACCTATGTCTTTATGAAGTTTATAACGACTGATGATTAAGGCTTTGATCATATTATAAGATTATAATTTGAAACGCAAACAAACTTCACTCGACTTTCAAGGAAAAAGTAATACTAATTGCAAGGGAATCGTGTTGAAACATTAATGAATTTCTATTAAAAACGGTGATAACGTTGTAATTGAGTATTTTGAGAATAATCTTGTTCTGATTGTGGCAGGATTTCATATTTAGACAGAAAAATAATAAGATTGCTGAGTATTGTCTTTTAAATTGAATTCAACATGAAGCGGTCACAGAAAGTGTGATCCCGCCAAGGCTGAATTGTTGTCAAAAGGGTCAAATAATTTCGAGTGCGCACAGAAGTGTTGATATGTAATATTAATAAATAAAAGGACAAAACCTTCTTAAAATAACGCAATTTTGAAAAATTGAAAATATCAGTTGTAGCAATATGAGATTATAATTCTGAAACAAATTTACGAAATTCGCAAGCACAATTTAGTCCTGAGGAGTTACGCACGGACACTTTTGTATGTTATTTAAAGCCTATATAACGCTCAAAATCAACGAAAAATTCGTGATATATTTCGTAAAATAAAGTTAACATACAAACTATCAGTGTTCTCATATCAATAGCCAAACTTTTAACGTTAGATGTGCCCTGGTAACATATATTTAACACGATACAAAATTCTCTTTTTTATTTTTTGTGGTACAATATATTTTACACATGTTCATGTACTAATTTAGTGTTTATGTGACGCATGAATAGATATCGTTGCGGGAAATTAAAATGGAATTTATTGTGCCACACAAACATAAAAAGAGCATTTTATATCTTGTTTTGAGTAATACATTTGGATTGTTGTATCGGTCATATATATAAATGCGTTTTAAAAGACGGGTGCCGTATGTGTTGTGTGTTCTGGTTATAAACACAACGAAAGAGAGAATTGATTATAAAATAACATAATCAAGTAAGAAAATCTTTTACACACTCCAAAGTCTTTTTAAGTCAAGAGGCCATATGGTTGCTATTATGCTTTTTTAAATGAAAACTGTCAAAGATGTACGGTAAATGTGTGTTCGGGAAGAATTACCTATAGGTATATATTGTTGCCTTCTCTTGTTATTTCAAACTGTCAACTTTATTGGAAAGGAAGACTGGAAAACATTATACCAGCTCATTGACCGATGAGTACTTAATCGGATTTTAAAAATTGCACTAAGACGACTTGCTTTAATGTCTGGTGTGTTTAAGCAAAACCCTCCAGCCATTGTCTAGTAGTCACTTCAATTGAATTCACAATCAACAAAAGTCATGCTGTTAACATTGGCACAAATTATATGTTCATATTGCAATACAAACTATACAATTATCGCATGTTGTAATTTATGTTTTCTGAAGTCCAAAGCCCCGATGAAATGGTCGATTGAATATATATCATTTGTTATATTATGGATTCGTGTGAACGAAATCCACAAAATTGCTACTTTTAAACATGGAATGAAACCTGCACATGTCCGTTGAGACACAATCAGATCCCAGCGTATTAAACCAAGATTATTGAACTTCATTTCTTAGAATACAGTTCAACTACGCTCTGGGAAAACGGGGTTTTACGTATGTGCGTTATATGTCCTCATAGATAAGCCTGTACTGTCCGCATCAGGGACGACACTTTCTTTTCGCTCTTATGATATTTTCCGTTTAAAGGAAGTCTCTTATTTGCAAAAATCCAGTCTATGCGGAAAGTATCATTTATCACACATGTATTTAATCCGTGTCTCAGTTTCTTTTATCCATATTCAGTTCTTCTTAGATACTCCGTTTACTGAAAATTTCACGGTTTAACACCAAGAGCAAACTAATATTCTCTATTTATGTGGAAGCGTTATATAAGCTATAAAGCAATGTATACAATTGTAAATAAGACTCATTCCGTGATTACCATAGCGCCTTGTAAGCTGGTTGTTTAATGAGTATCACCACCCAATAGAGATAAACATAATTGGTGCACTAGCATTCATATTAGCAATCAACTTCGGTCGTTTTCGGAAACTACATGCACTGTTTATTTTCAAATGTCTATGAAAAGATTTCCTAATATTAAAGACAAGCGGATGTTGCGAGAATTCTCGACTGCTGCTTTTGTATTTTCATAACTCTTATATTATTGATGGACACATTAGTACATTTGCTTGCTTACGTCGTTCCTCGTAAAAAGCAACAAAATGTAGCAACAAACGTGAAATTAAACATTTTTCTGCAAAATCAAATAGTGTTCAAAACAATTGATATTACAAATATAACCCTAAAAACAGTATCTTGAGAAAAAATATTGTCCGGTAGTCTTTTGTTTAAGGCAAATGACCAATCGCCTATATAAAATACGACATCAACAGTATAAGAAACAAAATGTGAACATAAAGGTATTTCAAAGTAGCTTTTATGCTTAATATTCTTCATGGTTTAATAATCCTAATGGAAACAAGAGTACAGCAATACTATGTGCACGCACTTAGTGAAACTATATCGTAAATGAACACATTATGTATGTGCCGTTAACGACTACAGTATAATGACATTATCAACGTCAACTCGACCATTATATATACCTCCCTTTAAGTCATAATGGAATTATAGACACAGCAAAATGACCTCATGCTAATCCGTGACTGAATTTGATCCCATGTTTTTATGTTATGTTTATTGTTGAAATTCTGTTAAAAAATTAGCGGATAAAAACAAGAATGCCTAATCGGATAGAGTTTCTAGAATTGCATTAATTGTTTCATTATAATTGTAATAATAAAATATTTTTTATATGGGAGATCACAGAGAAAGTTGTTATGGCATATTAGAAAGAGAATTAATACTTTTTGAAAACTATATACAGACATGTTGATTTAGATGAGACCAATTTAGTTCAAGTTCGAAGTAATTTAAACTTCTTCAAACCATTAGAATATCACAATATACATATTGTGTAACCATATCCCATTTCATCTACAAAATTAAGCATCTGATATATAATGTGTTTGCATGTGAATACCTCTGATGCATTTTTGTTGTTGTTCAAAACCGACAATGTGATTTTTCTATCACCACATAAATACCTTTTGATTACTACCCAAAAATCAACAGGTCAGCTGCGACCTTTCGACGTTTAACCTAAAAGCTTATATTGCCCTTGAGTTTTAAATATAGGAATTTTACGTATCCAATTTTATTTCATTCGTGAATAAATTTTCTGTACAATTCCGTCTAATTTAGGTACACATGCCACATGAATTTATTTAATACAACAGGAACATTTCTGGACCCCAGTGGGACACGATTAGATCCTAGCGTATTAAAAAGATAATTGAACTGATCCCGAGCTTTACAATGCGCTTCATTTGACCTAGAGAAACTAGTCGCTTTCTGGAACAGATGGAGAATATTGTTGACTTGAAGATTTTGCTTTGCAGTTTTGAGAAGAAAGTACTTTCTTTTCCAAGGCGGTGAACCCAGATTTCATATGTGTATCGCTCTGTGAAAAGGGGGTTTAATGCATATACGTGAAGTATCGTCCCAGATAAGTCTATGCAGCCCGCATAGGCTAATCAGTGACGACACTTTCCGCCTAAACTGGATTTCATCCAGAAGATTCTTTCTTTAAAGGGAAAAATAAACTAAAAGCGGAAAGTGTCGCCCCTGATTAGCCTGCACAGGCTTATCCGGGACGACACTTAAGGAGCATGCATTTAACTCCGTTTTCACATGACTCGTATGTTTTTGTTTAATGTTGTGTTGTATGTATTGTCGTGTATTGTACAAGGAAATTGTTACATGTTTTTGATGATATACTACCGGATGTCTCTGGATGTTCGTTTTCCTATATGGTAATATTAATGGTGTGAATGTCGTTTTCCTATATGGTAATATGAATGGTGTGAATGTCATGTTCCTATATGGTAATATGAATGGTGTGAATGTCGTTTTCCTATATGGTAATATGAATGGTGTGAATGTCGTGTTCCTATATGGTAATATGAATGGTGTGAATGTCGTGTTCCTATATGGTAATATGAATGGTGTGAATGTCGTGTTCTATGTCATTAACATGCACCTCAGGCTATCTATACATTGTTCTCAATTTACACTATAC
>VMBQ01006420.1:15780-28428 GCA_007657795.1 Dreissena rostriformis | reverse complement strand
CTTATATAATATCTACATGTTGCCAATTTCATAGGTTATTAATCATTTTTATGCAATTAGAGATTTTTCAGTTTTAATGAAAAAGTACATGTTATATAATGGTGAATAAAATCAAAACAAGGCCGGTGACCCTATATTTTTATTGTATTTTTCATATAGTATTTGTATGTAGTACTTGAATATAAATTTTGAGCAAAAGTTATTAGATGGAAAAAAATCAGCAAAACTGCAGCAACACCCCTTAAAGGGATAATAAACTAAAAGCGGAAAGTGTCGCCCCTGAGTAGCCTGCACAGGCTTATCCGGGACGACACTTAACGAGCATGCATTTAACTCCGTTTTCACATGACTCGTATGTTTTTGTTTAATGTTGTGTTGTATGTATCGTCGTGTATTGTACAAGCAATTTGTTACATGCCTTTGATAACATACTATCGGATGTCTTGATGTCTCTGGATGCTCGTTTTCCTATATGGTAATATGAATGGTGTGAATGTCGTGTTCCTATATGGTAATATGAATGGTGTGAATGTCGTGTTCCTATATGGTAATATGAATGGTGTGAATGACGTGTTCCTATATGGTAATATGAATGGTGTGAATGTCGTGTTCATATATGGTAATATGAATGGTGTGAATATCGTGTTCTATGTCATAGACATGGACCTCAGGCTATTTATACATTGTTCTCAATATACACTATACCAAGAGATGAACGTAAATGTATAACTATTCAACTCAAACACTGTTGAATCCGAATATCTTTTCGTTCTTACATGCTCAATCTATACAGATCTACGAACACAATATTGTATTCGATCCAACTGGTCAAATTTAGTTTAATTTAAGAAAATAATATTCTTCTTAAATTAATGTTGTACGAATACCTAAATAAATTGTCTTTGAATTACTTGTTTTTGTTTTCTTACCGATTATGGAGTTGTTAGTACATACACTTTTGTACATGATGTTTGAACACTTCTTATTGTAATTTATGTATATTAACATGTTTGTTTTTATATTGTACTGATGCACTTCGACTATATTTTGTTACTTTGTATGTAAATGATCAAAGAAGTTTTGCCGATGTTCCAATAAAAATCTTGAAATGTTCTTGTATGTTTTATAGACACGACTTTCTGTGCATATTATATGGTACAATCATTTTCAGACTACAGTTACGGAAGATGAACCACACACAAGCTTTGTCTAGATTTGTGAACACTGAAATGTGTCACAAAAAGCAACATATTCGTTAATAGATAAATGAGACAGTACTTCAAGTTAATATTTTATTATTAAAATATAATGTAGCGATATAATATTAAAATACAAAAATATTAGATTCATTTAAATTCATATTTCTTGTGATTAAAAGACTTTGAATTAAAAATGTTAAATCAATAATGTACTTACCAACTAATTACTTAGATTTTATTACTTAATCATTATAGATATCAATGAAACTATGCATTTGTAAATAAAAATTCTTTTTAACTTTTTTCGTTGTAGCAATTCCATTTAGCAAGTTTTTAATGAATAAAACACGGTTTGTAAAAGTAATGATACGCTTTCTTTTATTTATCTTTTTGCAAGTCAGATTTATTTTTACACCAGACTAGATTTAATTGAACATAAAAGAATGCGATCTTAATCATAATTTTTTCATTGTAAACAAGCACTTGTAACGTTAGAAGACGGGAATCAGTCCAGCGAAAATTTATAAACACGATAGATAACTCTGTGGTAAAACAAAACAATCGGTAAACTATGAGATCAAAAGTAGTGGCGTTGACCTTGCAATATTACATGCATGTTTGATAACGCTGGGATAACGGAAGAAGATGGGCAATAGGTAATGGTATCATAAAGTCGATCAATAACAATTTGTTTTCAAATATTTAAAAAAAACTATTTTTAAATGATTAAGACGGCCTTCTACGGGACCTTTTCACATTTTGGTAAATTGACAAAATTGTAAAACATCGTTTCAGATTAAAAAAATTCTATTCGTTTTTGTTTTTTTATATTTGCGTGTTCATTTCGATTTTGGTTTGCTTATTTAATTCTTCCAATGTTCGTGAAATACAATTAAACATAACGTTGTCTGACCTCTCTACTGAAAATGAATATTCAGAGCTAACAACTGTGACCGGATACAATTTTGATTGGTCAATATAACTTATAAACTAATATTCCGACTCAATGACGCGGCAGAAACGTGCTAGACAAAATTATAACGTTTGACCATTTGTTTTTGATGGCCGATCAGGATTATAATTATCCAGGCAAATTAGATGGCGGTTTCATACTTATTATATTGACATATTTTACGTATATCCCTTTAGGAAACACTATAACATAAGTGCGTTTTAATGTACATTGTAAAAAATATTTACGTTCTCTATCTTATGATTTGGGAATAAGATTAATCAAAATTCTTTTTATTTTATTTAAACCATTATATTCTTTATCATGAAACATCCATTAAAAATCTCCCAAATTCAACTATGCTATTTATTTAATTATGGCCAATATGATAAAAGATGTATTATTAATCTTCTAAAAATTCAATTGTTTGACTTATATAATTACGCCCCAAATATTCGTAACGTTACACTGACTCTTCACGTTTTGATGTGGTTTTCTCTGAATTGGACACATAAAGATTATTTACACAAAAAGTGTAATTCATCTTCTAGTTAATAGCTGTCACATTATTGGCATAGTCGCAAGTTCCTGTCCAATATATCATATCTTTCATGTCTGAATGCTCAGGTTATGTGCACTGATGCGTTATTTTGTAATCGCTAACCTGACACAATCGACTCTAAATATGATTCAAAGAAAAATGTTGTTTTTATTGCTTTATATACAATCAGTTCCCCGTTATCATAAATTTCTCGTTTAGACTCTTGCAAGAGTTCGACGATAACTCTTGTTTAAATACAAAAATTACCTAATTGAATTAAATCCGTATTGAGATAGTAAGTCACTCATCTTTCCAAACCAGTTTAATTTATTATCATTTAAGGCAATCAAACTATCTTTCCATATGAATCGTAATATATATTATCACTTTAAGTTTTTTAAACCAATATTATATTATACATAATATGCGTGGCAAAGCATGTGGTAATGACTCAATACCTGTAGATGTGTTAAAAATGATGTATGTGTTTCTGTTTTACATATTCTTTTTAATGTTTGTTTTAACTCTGGCATAGTACCATCTGAGTGGGGTAAAATAATTATAAATCCCATTCCTAAGTCAAGTACAACTGATTTACGAGACCCCTTGTCCTACAGAGGCATCGCATTATCCTGTTCCATGAATAAATTGTATAGCTCCATTCTAAATGACAGAATATCACAATGGTCTGAGGATAATGATGTCATTGTTGATGAGCAAAATGGCTGTCGGAAAAATAGGAGTACAATTGATCATGTGTCGTCCCTAACTAATATTATTGAAACAAGAAAGCGTTAAAGGCAGACTACTTTCTGTACCTTTATCGATTTCAAAAGGGCGTAGGATTTCGTAGAAAGAGGCATTTTGAGGAATAAGTTGACTACAGTGATAGGTGTTAGTGGCAAAATTGTCATAGCTATCAAATCGTTATATAATAATGTAACATCATGTGTACGAGTTAATGGCCTCTATATTGAAGAGTTTAAAGTTTAATGTGGCCTTATACAAGGCTGTGGCCTGTCACCCCTACGTTTAAGTCTGTTTATTAACGATCTAGCTGTTGCAATTAAAGCCCTGGACAAAGGAATACCCATTAGTGATAGTGAAAGACTTTGTATATTACTTTATGCAGACGACATTTTTCTTATCTCCGATAATGAGCAGGATCTACAATTTATGTTAAATGTTTTAAAAACATGGTGTTCTTCCAATTGTATGGTTGTGAATCATGTTAAAAGTCAAATGTTGCATTTGAGACCTAATTGTAGAAATAGAACAACAATCTCATTTACATGTGGTGACTACTATCTGCAAGTTGTGAACAAGTACATGTACCCTGGTCTCCTAGTAGATGAGCATTTAGATTATGGTGCCACTGCTAAGTGTGTGGCACAAAGTGCTGGCAGAGTCCTTGGTCTTCTAAGTATTTGCCAAATTAGATGATACGACCGTCTGGCCTATAATTTCATATGGTGCGGCCATTTGGGGCACTTTATCATTTTCGTGTATTAATGCAGTAGAAAGTCGAGCTATTCGATTCTTCCTTGGTACAGGCCGATACACACCTATAAATGCATTGTATGGCGACACTGCCTGGCAACCACCACATGTTAAACAGTGGAAATATATTGCACACCATTGGTATAGACTTGTTAATATGGACAGTGGTAGAATGAATCAAAAAGTATTTTTATTCTGTTCCGTTAAAAGTAGCAGAACTTGTAAGAATTGGCAGTTTGAATGTAAAACTCATTTNGTCTGTCTGTCTGTCTGTCTGTCTGTCTGTCTGTCTGTCTGTCTGTCTGTCTGTCTGTCTGTCTGTCTGTCTGTCTGTCTGTCTGTCTGTCTGTCTGTCTGTCTGTCTGTCTGTCTGTCTGTCTGTCTGTCTGTCTGTCTGTCTGTCTGTCTGTCTGTCTGTCTGTCTGTCTGTCTGTCTGTCTGTCTGTCTGTCTGTCTGTCTGTCTGTCTGTCTGTCTGTCTGTCTGTCTGTCTGTCTGTCTGTCTGTCTGTCTGTCTGTCTGTCTGTCTGTCTGTCTGTCTGTCTGTCTGTCTGTCTGTCTGTCTGTCTGTCTGTCTGTCTGTCTGTCTGTCTGTCTGTCTGTCTGTCTGTCTGTCTGTCTGTCTGTCTGTCTGTCTGTCTGTCTGTCTGTCTGTCTGTCTGTCTGTCTGTCTGTCTGTCTGTCTGTCTGTCTGTCTGTCTGTCTGTCTGTCTGTCTGTCTGTCTGTCTGTCTGTCTGTCTGTCTGTCTGTCTGTCTGTCTGTCTGTCTGTCTGTCTGTCTGTCTGTCTGTCTGTCTGTCTGTCTGTCTGTCTGTCTGTCTGTCTGTCTGTCTGTCTGTCTGTCTGTCTGTCTGTCTGTCTGTCTGTCTGTCTGTCTGTCTGTCTGTCTGTCTGTCTGTCTGTCTGTCTGTCTGTCTGTCTGTCTGTCTGTCTGTCTGTCTGTCTGTCTGTCTGTCTGTCTGTCTGTCTGTCTGTCTGTCTGTCTGTCTGTCTGTCTGTCTGTCTGTCTGTCTGTCTGTCTGTCTGTCTGTCTGTCTGTCTGTCTGTCTGTCTGTCTGTCTGTCTGTCTGTCTGTCTGTCTGTCTGTCTGTCTGTCTGTCTGTCTGTCTGTCTGTCTGTCTGTCTGTCTGTCTGTCTGTCTGTCTGTCTGTCTGTCTGTCTGTCTGTCTGTCTGTCTGTCTGTCTGTCTGTCTGTCTGTCTGTCTGTCTGTCTGTCTGTCTGTCTGTCTGTCTGTCTGTCTGTCTGTCTGTCTGTCTGTCTGTCTGTCTGTCTGTCTGTCTGTCTGTCTGTCTGTCTGTCTGTCTGTCTGTCTGTCTGTCTGTCTGTCTGTCTGTCTGTCTGTCTGTCTGTCTGTCTGTCTGTCTGTCTGTCTGTCTGTCTGTCTGTCTGTCTGTCTGTCTGTCTGTCTGTCTGTCTGTCTGTCTGTCTGTCTGTCTGTCTGTCTGTCTGTCTGTCTGTCTGTCTGTCTGTCTGTCTGTCTGTCTGTCTGTCTGTCTGTCTGTCTGTCTGTCTGTCTGTCTGTCTGTCTGTCTGTCTGTCTGTCTGTCTGTCTGTCTGTCTGTCTGTCTGTCTGTCTGTCTGTCTGTCTGTCTGTCTGTCTGTCTGTCTGTCTGTCTGTCTGTCTGTCTGTCTGTCTGTCTGTCTGTCTGTCTGTCTGTCTGTCTGTCTGTCTGTCTGTCTGTCTGTCTGTCTGTCTGTCTGTCTGTCTGTCTGTCTGTCTGTCTGTCTGTCTGTCTGTCTGTCTGTCTGTCTGTCTGTCTGTCTGTCTGTCTGTCTGTCTGTCTGTCTGTCTGTCTGTCTGTCTGTCTGTCTGTCTGTCTGTCTGTCTGTCTGTCTGTCTGTCTGTCTGTCTGTCTGTCTGTCTGTCTGTCTGTCTGTCTGTCTGTCTGTCTGTCTGTCTGTCTGTCTGTCTGTCTGTCTGTCTGTCTGTCTGTCTGTCTGTCTGTCTGTCTGTCTGTCTGTCTGTCTGTCTGTCTGTCTGTCTGTCTGTCTGTCTGTCTGTCTGTCTGTCTGTCTGTCTGTCTGTCTGTCTGTCTGTCTGTCTGTCTGTCTGTCTGTCTGTCTGTCTGTCTGTCTGTCTGTCTGTCTGTCTGTCTGTCTGTCTGTCTGTCTGTCTGTCTGTCTGTCTGTCTGTCTGTCTGTCTGTCTGTCTGTCTGTCTGTCTGTCTGTCTGTCTGTCTGTCTGTCTGTCTGTCTGTCTGTCTGTCTGTCTGTCTGTCTGTCTGTCTGTCTGTCTGTCTGTCTGTCTGTCTGTCTGTCTGTCTGTCTGTCTGTCTGTCTGTCTGTCTGTCTGTCTGTCTGTCTGTCTGTCTGTCTGTCTGTCTGTCTGTCTGTCTGTCTGTCTGTCTGTCTGTCTGTCTGTCTGTCTGTCTGTCTGTCTGTCTGTCTGTCTGTCTGTCTGTCTGTCTGTCTGTCTGTCTGTCTGTCTGTCTGTCTGTCTGTCTGTCTGTCTGTCTGTCTGTCTGTCTGTCTGTCTGTCTGTCTGTCTGTCTGTCTGTCTGTCTGTCTGTCTGTCTGTCTGTCTGTCTGTCTGTCTGTCTGTCTGTCTGTCTGTCTGTCTGTCTGTCTGTCTGTCTGTCTGTCTGTCTGTCTGTCTGTCTGTCTGTCTGTCTGTCTGTCTGTCTGTCTGTCTGTCTGTCTGTCTGTCTGTCTGTCTGTCTGTCTGTCTGTCTGTCTGTCTGTCTGTCTGTCTGTCTGTCTGTCTGTCTGTCTGTCTGTCTGTCTGTCTGTCTGTCTGTCTGTCTGTCTGTCTGTCTGTCTGTCTGTCTGTCTGTCTGTCTGTCTGTCTGTCTGTCTGTCTGTCTGTCTGTCTGTCTGTCTGTCTGTCTGTCTGTCTGTCTGTCTGTCTGTCTGTCTGTCTGTCTGTCTGTCTGTCTGTCTGTCTGTCTGTCTGTCTGTCTGTCTGTCTGTCTGTCTGTCTGTCTGTCTGTCTGTCTGTCTGTCTGTCTGTCTGTCTGTCTGTCTGTCTGTCTGTCTGTCTGTCTGTCTGTCTGTCTGTCTGTCTGTCTGTCTGTCTGTCTGTCTGTCTGTCTGTCTGTCTGTCTGTCTGTCTGTCTGTCTGTCTGTCTGTCTGTCTGTCTGTCTGTCTGTCTGTCTGTCTGTCTGTCTGTCTGTCTGTCTGTCTGTCTGTCTGTCTGTCTGTCTGTCTGTCTGTCTGTCTGTCTGTCTGTCTGTCTGTCTGTCTGTCTGTCTGTCTGTCTGTCTGTCTGTCTGTCTGTCTGTCTGTCTGTCTGTCTGTCTGTCTGTCTGTCTGTCTGTCTGTCTGTCTGTCTGTCTGTCTGTCTGTCTGTCTGTCTGTCTGTCTGTCTGTCTGTCTGTCTGTCTGTCTGTCTGTCTGTCTGTCTGTCTGTCTGTCTGTCTGTCTGTCTGTCTGTCTGTCTGTCTGTCTGTCTGTCTGTCTGTCTGTCTGTCTGTCTGTCTGTCTGTCTGTCTGTCTATCTATCTATCTATCATGCTGTTTAGAAACTACACGTTTTTTAATTTGTCAACTGGAGCTCATAACCTATCTGGGTGTTAAGTTGATTTTATTTTTATTTTACGCTTATGTTTGTTTTTAGTTAACATTTTTATTTCTTTATGTGTAAAGTATTAACTGCCTATGTTTTAGATAGAGAACTGTCTCTTATAACTCTGTACTGAGTGGCAATACACTTGTAATATAATGAAAAACTCGTATGTGTATATAGCTGTATATGTGTCTGTTAATATACAACTGGTATCTGCCAAGTTCGCCGTAAATGGCGACAATTGAAGTTGATTGGCTCACACCAAGAACAGCTTTGCAGACTTTTAGATGCATTCTTCCAACTCGCTGCACTTTGAGAAAACCCATTCTTCGCACGAGTACACATGTATGTAATAAATTAAGAAACTAAAGCATGAAATAACTGCAGATATTATTAGATATTAAAATTAGATATTATTATTATTATTATTATTATTATTATTATTATTATTATTATTATTATTATTATTATTATTATTTTTATTTCTATTTTTATTTTTATTTTTTTTATTATTATTTTTATTGTTATTATTATTTATTTATTTTCTTTTTCTTCTTCTTCTTCTTCTTCTTCTTCTTCTTCTTATTATTATTATTATTCCAATAATCGTTTTGTGTCTTGTCTAGGTATTACGTTTGAGAAAATTTTAATTTCATTTAAAATTTAATGTCTTGTCAGCTGTCATCAAAGAAAATCATCAATAAGAAATGAATATAAATAATAGTATATTTTAATAGCACCGTAAAAACTCACACATTTCATCTTAGAATAAATGGGTAAACATCAGAGTAATCTTTAATTCTCACGACTTTTGACTCCTATATCGTGATGAACAAGATGGCTATCAGAAAATGTCCCGAGGGTATTGAATAACCTATCGCAGATTGGAGCTTGTCATCTTGGTACAAACGTTATTTTTAAAATCTAGAGTGGTTGCAATCCGTGCATATGAAAGTCCGGCATCGTGTTTTCCAGGCCAACAATCCAACTCAATAACATTTACATTTCGGAATAAAAATAGAGAAGAAAAAATAAATATCTATCATTAACCCTGTTCAGAACACTCTTCCATCGTACATCTTCGACACGTAGAAAAATTACACCTGTTTTGCTTGAGCTAGCGCCTGTGAAAATATTTATTGTCTCACTATACTGAGAACATTATTTGACCGTTATACATTTACAGAACTCGTTAAATCGTTTAAGAGATAAATATATTTTTGTGTATGTTTTCGCACAATATAGTATCTCTTTTTTGCTCTAGATATAATATAAAAAATGTAACTAGGCAACACGAACGCATGTTTGGTCATTCTACATGTACGTAGTTTCTGTTGTAATGCATAAACGTAAACCATATCACGTATATCATCGTTTATCAATGTAACAGTGATTGTAAACTGGCCGATAAATATCTCAGATACTAATGTAATATTTTGCGGACCCAAGAGAAAAACGTCAAATAGTAAGAAATAAGATGGCATATAAAGCTAAGACCTCGTGTTTTAAGTGAAGAGGACATTTATTCGATGAACACAAAGAACTCTTCAGTTTTCAGACTATTTCTCTCGGCATTTTCTTGTCTGAAATATAAACGCACCATTATGTGTTTCACGATAGTATCAATTATTAATGAGATTTCAAGACGTGAAAACAAACAAAGACACGAACATTTTACATATATTTTCAAGAGAAAACCTTTCAGACAAGAAGTGTTCTTGTGCTTAACAAAAAAAGATGCAAAAACGGAAGTGAATTAAAGAGAACATGTGATGGATGACGCCTTTTTGTTTGAAAGAATGTCGGTAAGGCTAACACAATAAGAATATGCCAAACACTTGTGCTGTATGATTTCAATAGATCATGCCCGCCATTGTTGATACCAATATGTAAAGTATTGCGTATTATCTTTCAATATTGCAAACACAAAGACGGTGTATTAATATTTAAAAAAAAAATCATTGAACACAATTGTAAGATGATAGTCTATAACATATGTTATTTATTGTATTAGATGAATATCGAATTCATTTAAGTCCAACATATGTAGCTTTATTGCTGCATGATGACTGGCATGGATTGTAATGCGTAGACGAATGTAAGACACATCTCCAATTTCTCTGTTTCATTAACTTATTTGCTCATCGTACGTTTATTCGTGTAACTTCATTATGTTATAGTATTAATAAACACAATTGTTTGTTTAACAAAAAATGTAAAATTTATGAATACATTTTTTTGGAAAAAAACAACAACAACACTAACATCAGGCTAAATGTTTCACGAGAAAGTGTACTCTATTTTTTCCTTCGGTAGAAGACTTCAAAGTTCAGTAAATTGCCATTTTAATGGTGCTATTAAAGTCGTTTTATAGGAGCCTAGATTTATTTTCAAAGTAAAATAAAATTCGACCGCTATTTTATTTAAAGTAACTATTTATGTGACAAAACAGTTAATCCTGTTTACTTCATGCCAATGATATATCATATTTTGTAATTTGAAATTAATAAACGTTTTGTTTTAAATTAAAACTTTCAATTTTCATATCCGTTTTCATAATTGTAAAGTTGAAAGTATAAAATATCATATGTTGATATTATTTTCGTATGTATCCATTTTAAAACATCGCAATAACCAAACTAAACAAATCCACGATAAACTTCCATTGTAACTTTGATATATTGATCCGCGCTTTTGGAAAACCAGGCTTAATGCATGTGCGTAAAGTATCGTCCCGGGTTAGCATGTGCAGTTCGCACAATCATGGACGACACTTTCCGCATGAACTGGATTTTCATTCAGAGGTGAGTTCCTTTAAAAATAATCCATAAACAGCCGAAAATCACGTCCCTGATTTGCCAATGTGATTTGCGTCCCAAATCTAAGACGGCACTTAACGCACATGCAATAAACCCCGTTTTTCCCAGAACGAATCTTTATTGATTTCATTTAACAGGCGATTCATGGAGGCCAAGCCTACAGGGGTGAGCATCCTGTATCCCCGGAAGGCCCGCAGCGCCAACCGGTCGGAGCGGGAGAAGCTGCTGCTGATGCAGACGATACTTGAGCACGAGAAGGATCTCTTCAGCAGACACACTGGCGGCTCATCACGTGACCTGGACAGAAAGCACAAGTCGTGGGCCGATCTGCAGGAGCTGTTGAATCAGTAAGTGACAATGACAGATCGATGTATTTCCGTATTTTGAAATATTATAATCTTTTATCTCGCATGTATGATTTTATATAATTTATCTAGCTTCAGTGCCGTGATAATACATACATGTTAGCATAAACGATACAATGACTACATATGATACTTTTTTATCGTGTATTCTGTTACTCAAAGTCGAAAGACTACAATATTTCGTTTATTTCTTGCATTCATTTACAATGGTATACAATGTCAATCGAACGTATTGCAGTAAGAAATATTCAGCATGATACTCTTTCTTACAATTTTACAGGCAACTAGACGTCCCGAGATCTGTTGATCAAATCAAGAAGGCGTTCGAAAACATCACATGTCGAGGTAACGGAATTTATTATGTCACCTGCATGGAGAAATAACATTAGAGTTTAAATGTCCTTTTGTCAAACCGTGTTTGCAATGTGTATAAATTATGACAGACAAGTTCATAATCTAGACAACAATATGCGTACAATACTGTTAGTGGTAATTTGTTCTGGTCGTGGTGTGAATAGAAATCAAATGCAACGCGTACATTACATGTACATACAATAATGAATTTTGAACGGTGAAATATTTATAATTTATAGCGCATTTTTCATATATTTTGCAAGATCCTTAAAACACCTAGTTTAGAGAACCCATAATTGAATTAAATGTATAAACTAATGGTCTAAGGGAATTGTACCCTCTTGTTTATGTCTTTTCTTGTTGTTTTGTTTTTAAAAACTCTAGAATCCACGAAATTCATTGCTAAAATAAGTGTGTACTACAATGGTCTTCTTTGGCACACCTTTTTTTACAGTTATGACGATAACAGGTTACTGCCCTTTCGTTGTGTAATATATCAGGAGCACAAATAAACCATCGGCGTCGCTTGATGTGTCTATTTTACACTTGTTGCTTGATGATACAAATTTATGAATAAATGGAATAACACGTATGCGTTCACCGGAATGCTAAGTGTGCATGGTAGATAATATAATGGCATACACAGTTATGACCTCTAGATTCCATTACAAATGATAAGCTTAACATACTCTCGACATCTTATTGTCGTTAAAAGAAACATATATTCAGTACTTTAAGGCAAAATCAATTTTAAGGCAAAATCAATCAACTATGTTTACATTCAAGAATTTGACTTAAGACTGATTCATAAAACGTCACGAATATTTTGAATTAATTTCCACCAGAAAATCTTTTATGAAAGTGCGACGTTTTTCTATTGAATGAATTGGGGACTCAAATACCGGATGTGAATTTATATGAAACTGTGATGGAAGCGTTTTATGTGTTAAATTATAGAGGATGAATATGAATTGACGTTAACAAGTGTTGACATGAAATGTAGATCTAGGCGTATGCACTGAAAAATTGCATTGACGAAGTTTACATCGTGTTCCAAGTATATCCTGAATTATGGCAATGAGATATTGTTCGCGTGCGTCACATTTGGAAAAACATTTTTTTTTACTAGTATACTAATAGTCTATCAGCCAGATGGGTTGGGGTGTACCACTCAGGGGGCCAAAACAACACCTATCTTACTTGATTGTATACTCAATATAAAGAAACAAAATGTGTGATAACAATCTCAGTTGGGCAGCTATAAGTTATTATTGAGCTGTTTCTATGGCAACCGTCAGGCTTTGACTAAATAGCTAGTTTAGCTAGTATAATTCTCAAATATTTCTTCAAAATTAGTTCTAGAAAAAAAAGTTTGGTGTTAAAATGAAGATTATGATTATTACCTAGTATGA
>VMBQ01006420.1:3782-13811 GCA_007657795.1 Dreissena rostriformis | reverse complement strand
ATCATGCATCTGTTTCATGAATACAGTTCATCACAGCCTCACATGATGTGTCTACAGCATACTCTCAAATTGCCTGAGCGATCTGGGGCTTATCTGCTGTACAAAGTATGTTCTTGGCTTCAAAGAAGGCAGCAGGATGGGAGCTCAGTTCATAAGACAATACGACTGCAAGGGAAGGATCTCCAGATGTTGACACCACCAGAAAACGCTGGAACAGAAGAGCAGGATCAAAAGCACAGTCAAAAGCGATCTGAACAGCCAAGCTAGTCCCAAGAGATTTGGCTCTGTATTTTATCGTGAATTTATAAGCAAAGACCGACTTTCCTATGATATCTCTTATGATCGTTTTCCCAACCGCCTCAATTGCATGAACATTCACATCTGACCCAGCCACTATCCCATTAACCATGTTTCTCAGAGTAGGGTCAGCTGTGTATGGTGAGCAGGTTGTAATCTGTGTCTGCATTGTCTCTAGATCAGAAGAATCCCCTTTGATGCACGCCTCAGTTGAGTCTTTGTGTTGTGGACATGTAGTATAGGTAAGGTCTGTGAAATCCTGCATCGCACTGTTGTGCTCGGATGTTGCAGATAGGGTCCAAGGGGTTTGCATTTCCTCGGCTATTCCACTGCCGCGAGTTAGACCACATGTGCTCTATAAAAACATCATTAATGTGTGCTCAATAACAAGATCAAGTCCTAGCCCAGCCCAGCACTGATGGCTCCTACAAACAACGTGAATCCAATACCGAACGTTCGATACACGTCCAGGTGCGTTTCCTCTAGGTTGCGTATTTGCTGCAGATAAATGTAGTAATACGCAGATTGCAGGTTATGTACCCAGCTGCAGCAAAGATGGATAGCAAATCGGGCACTGCCTAATGCATCAACCAACATCCAGTACGATATGCTTTAATCAACACCCTTGAATTGTTTATCATAAGCTGATAATTCAGCCATACTATGCTTGTCTTTGAGGTCTGGGCAATTTCATGTTTCTTCTTCTCTGTAGCCCTCTCGAGTTTGATCAAAATCGCATAACATATCATCTGCTAGCGTCGTTTTGCCCCTTAGAATGGAAGAGTACAAATCCTTGGCATGACCCAGAAGTATCTGCATGTCTGGATCTTCCTTGGTCATTTCGGCTGAAAGCTGGCTGTGTATGCACTTTTCAACAAGAAGATGGTCCCGTGAAGCCCTCTGGACAGCTTTTCGTGTCACAATGTGCACAATTGCATTTCTCAAAAGACAGCCTCAAGTATGTTTTTGAGAGCGGTTTCTTCCATGAGGGATCCTTTGCCCCCCCCCCAGCAAGTTCATACGTTTATGAAACGTTTATGAAACATCCTAAATTGTGAACAATATTTTCAACTACTTTGTGGCGCATCAATGATGATTTCGGCAGCCTTCCAATACAAGGGTTGGTCAAACCTTACAATGGTGTGAAGGTTGTGGCAAACTAAGACTTATGTTGACAGAATGCACGCTTTGTCCTCATTGTACATATAAATCATAGGCAAAAATTTAACTGACAACAGCCCATGGTACTGGCTTTGCTGATGCAAGATACGCATCATTCCCTGCCAATTTAGTGTTGCCTGAAGCTGAAAAATATCGATACTCTTGTCAAAATCCAGAAATCGCGGCAGGTCCAAACTATGGCGTTTCACATAACAAGCATCGCGTCAAAAGTAATGGACTTGCGGTCCTTCGTATTGTGTTATTGGACGCCATGTGAGATTTCTGTGTAACGTAATAAACTTAAACTATGTCTGACAATCATAATCTGTTCTTTACCCCTCGAAACCTCGGTATAGACAACAAACTCATCTAATCTGAGTGGAAAGTTACATAGTTATGATCATTAATAGGTTTTGGTGGCCATCTTGGCCGCAATTTTGGACGCCATTTTGGATTTGTGTGTAATATAATAAACTTAAACAATGTCTGATAATCTTAATGTGTTCTTTGTCCCTTGAAACCTATGTATATCCACCAAAATAATCAAATTTGAGTGGATATTTATTTTGGCGGCCTTTTAAGACGCCATGTTGGATTTGTGTGTACTATTGTTAACTTAAACAATGTCTGGTGATCTATTTGTGTTCTTTGCCCCTTGAAACGTAGGTATAGACACCAAATCCATCAAATTTGAGTGGATAGTTACATAGTTATGATCATTTATAGGTTTTGGTGAATATCTTGTCGGCCAATTTGGACGCCATTTTGGATTTAGGTGTAATATAATAAACTTATACAATGTATGATGATCTGAATGTGTTCTTTGCCCTTGAAACCCATGTATAGCCACCAAAATACTCAAATTTGAGTGGATATTTACATAGTTATGATCATTTATAGGTTTTGGCAGCCATCTTGGCGGTCATTTTCGACGCCATGTTGGATTTGTGTGTACTATTGTACACTTAAACAATGTCTAATGATCTTTATGTGTTCTTTGTCCCTTGAAACCTAGGAATAGACACCAAATTCATCAAATTTGATTGTATAGTTATATAGTTATGATCATTAATAAGTATTGGCGGCCATCTTGGCGGCCATCTCCGAAAAAACAACTTTCCGGGGGTCCGATTGTGGTAAACTTTTGATATGTTTTGAAGAAGCTTCTACCCTACCAGGTTCAGTTAAAAGTTTAAAAAAATGCATATATTGACCCTACTAAATTACTACATGCAATTTGCGGTTCAATTTCTCCCAGACAATTTATGAAAATAGAGCTGATTGATGCCCCATCTTCAAAGGAGAAAAAAATACCAAAAGCTGCCAGTACCAGACTGTTATCAATCATTTTCATATGCTACTGGCATGCATCTTCCAAGATATATAGGTGTAGTTTTGCCCCCCTTACTGGTACACCCCACCTCAATTTTGGGTACTTGGATGAAGGACTATAACGGTTGTTTTATCACAGTAGTCGATTTATACTTGGATGAAAAATTCCATGTACGCGTGCGCATGCGCAGAAAATAAATATATTTCGAAACCTGTTATAGATTCAGCATTATAACGATTAACACATGATTGGTGCTCGTTATTATCAGATATTTTTTAAAATTAAATATTTGTTCTCGAACTCGTTTTAATAATATGTGAAAATTATGTATTGAAATCCTATGCATCGCTTCAAACTTGTTTTTCTTTCTTTAAATAATAGATGGTTACGGATTTGTACGCGACAAACCAATCATAAATAAATTTAAAAATCGAATCCCGATATGCCGACCTCGCTAGGCACGAATTTAAGGTTGGCCCGAAGTCTCCTCGAAGCACCATTTTTGTGTTGCCAATTATTCATATAAATTTCTGCCGTTTAGCTCAAATTCGCGATCGTCGAATTTTCGGATAACTCGAAGTGTTTTCTCAGCCTTGTTCACCATGTTCACACCTTCTTCCGTTTGTTTGGCTCGAGCTCGCTTAAAGTCGCATAACGCTGTTAATGGTGGTCACGTGATCAATGGTTGGCGCGTATCGTTTTTTTTTTCAAGCAGCGTTAATTTTGACTAAACTTGGAAATATTAACAATAATACTTTATCAAAGTGCGGTAAATTTAGATCTATAGTGAGACATATCAACAGATTGACGTTTATTACTGGTGAAAAAAGTTTAGTTGNTTAAAAAAAATGACCATGACGATGTGCGTAATTATAGGGGGATAACTCTGGTAAGCTGCATGTCTAAACTTTTTACGAGCATTCTAAACAGTCGTTTAAATAACTGGATTGAAAATAATAACATTTTAAGTGACGCACAATTCGGCTTCCGAAAGGGCCGTTCGACTACTGACGCTATATTTGTACTAAATGCTATTATTCAAAATGTCGTGAATTCAAACGGACGTTTGTACTGTTGTTTTATCGATATGAAACGTGCATTTGATTCGGTCTATTTAAATGGACTATGGTATAAGCTTTACAACGCAGGTATTAACGGTAAATTATTAACGCTCATCAAAGACATGTATCATCAAGTTAAATGCTGTGTAAAAAAGTGTAATTCATACTCAGATTTCTTTAATTGTGCGATTGGACTCAAACAGGGGGAGGTACTCTCGCCGGTGCTGTTTTCTCTATTCTTAGATGACCTTGAACTATTTTTAGAAAAAGACGTCAATTCTGGACTTTCATATGATGACTTGATATTTATACTTATGCTTTTTGCTGACGATATGGTAATATTCGGCAAGTCTGTAACTGACCTACAACAAAGTATTAACAACCTTAGTGAATACTGCGATCTTTGGGGTCTAGAAGTTAATATTAGCAAAACTAAGGTAATGGTATTCAGAAAAAGAGGACCGACTTTAAACAATGAAAAATGGTCATTTAAAGGTGAACAGTTAGATATAGTTGATGACTTCAATTACTTAGGAACAGTTTTTAATTACACGGGTTCGTTTTTACTCAACGCTGAATCTCTTGCTGGGAAAGGTCTTAAAGCCCTAAATGTTTTAATGATTAATTTAAAAAACCTTGACATTAAACCCAGTATTGCTTTTCAACTTTTTGACGCATTCGTGGGTGCGACCTTAAATTACGGTTGCGAGATATGGGGATTTGATAAGTTTATCGAAATAGAACGTATACATCTAAAATTTTGTAAAAGGCTCCTAGGTATCAAAGCATCTAGCAGCAGCATGGGAGTATATGGGGAACTAGGAAGGTATCCACTTTACATTAACAGAAACGTTCGTATAATAAAATACTGGTGTAAACTTATCCATTCAAATAACATAATCATATCAAAATTGTATGAACGTTTCAAAAGTATGAAATTATGTAAAGGTAATTGGGCTTTAAATGTGAAGAAGTTATTGGATACCTACGGATTTTCATACGTATGGTACAATCCCTCCTCTGTCAATCTCGATACCTTCCATATTGTATTTAAGTCAACTGTTATAGACGTTTTTAAACAATCCTGGTACAATTCGATTAATAATAGCAACTCATTAATGACATACAAATTATTTAAATGTACCTTTGAGTTTGAACCATATCTTGATTATTTGCCAAACAAATTGCAAAAATGTCTTTCCAAATTATGATTATCGTCGCTCAACTTAGCAATTGAAACAGGTAGACATAACAATATAGAAAGATCTCAGCGATTATGCGCAAAATGTCAAGTCAGAGATATTGAAGACGAGTACCATTTTATCATGATATGCCCAGCCTTCAATTCACTGAGAAAAGAACTAATCAAAGCCTACTATTATAAAAGACCAAGTATGTTTAAATTTGTGGAATTAATGGGTACTTCAAACAAAACACAAGTAAGGAACCTGAGCAAGTTCATATGGAGAGCCTAAATGCAGCCCCACCTAGCTAACTAACCCTGGATATTCAAATATTAACTAATTAATTTCCCTTCATCTAATAGTTGGGTAAATAAACTCATTCGTCTGTAAAAGTTCTTATTAGATTCACCTTATTCATCATCTGTATATGTTAGCCTAGCACAACCTAAATATTATTGTTGCATATTTTGTAAATTGTAAAACAAAAATCAATTTTTGTACAATTACTTTTTGTTTTTTAATAATCTATGTTGTACAGTTAAGTATATTTCAAACAATTCATGTACATATATTCCAATTTTACTTATCTCGAACAAAGTTGTTAAAATATTAACTAACTAAGTTTTCTTCATCTAATAGTATATTATTATTATATTTTTTTTCATATCAACTTGTCTTGCATAACGTTTAAATAATTGCACTATGTTTATGGTTTTCATCATCCAATATTTTTTATGAAAGTTAATAACAAAATTATTGTATTCATTATCCGTATATGTTAATCTAGCAAAACACGAATACTATATTTTTGTTAATTTTTTTCTGTTTCTTATTAATATTTGTAAAACAAATCTTTATTGTAAATAACCTTTTGATTAATTTTATGTATGTATGTTTTAAATCTTTACGCGATCAATATGATATTTAAATATTCTTATCTGTACTCACGTTGACATTATGCTATGTATAACTATTTTGTAAATGACAAAAAACTGTAAAGTTTACGTCAATAAAACATTATGTCTGTCTGTCTGTCTGCTGTTAATCGATTAGGAGCGCTTGAATAGTGTCACGCTAAAATTATTCTCTCAAATTTTGAATTGATTTGATTAAAATATGTGTTCAACTCAATCGTTATTATTTTTTTGTATAAATCTGTCGTTTTTGTCGAGAGCAGTTTTGTCCCAACGTAGCGCTCGTCAACAATTATATTCGTTTAAAGCATTATCATGGCAAAAACGTCTGCATCCTTCCTTGCTGAGAAATCTAGATAAGGCCGCGGTAACCAATCAGGGTGGATATATATATCAGCAACACAAAAGGGGTCATCTGTAGGAAGTAAAAGGAAAAAAAGGAAATGAATTGCCAGAATGGACAAGGAAAAATATATAGCAATTTTGGCGGTAGAAAGTGGCAAGAAAACTAAAAAGGAAATTGCCGAAGAATTAGAAATTCCCCCTAATACACTATCAACATGGTGAAAAAATAAGGAAGGCATAAAATGTACATTTCTAACAAGAAGCATTGAACCTGAGCGAAAACTTGCCCGTACTTCAAAATGGCCCGATCTCGAAGAAGCCCTCGTTCGTTGGTTAAAAATGCAACGAGCAGGAAACTCTTCTGTCGATGTCGAAACATTAAAATGTAAAGCGAAAGAATACGCAACGGAATTAGGACTGCCGGAATGTTAATTTTCGGATTTGTCTGGATGGTTGGTTTAATTTAAGACATGGCACTGTTATTCTTTTTAGGTATAACAATCATTTTCATTTGCATTTTAGTATATTACTTTCACATAAACAATTGAGTAAGTAATTTGGATATTTTACAGCCAATATTGCTGCTTCTTCCTGTAGGTGTGCGATGATGATCTGAACTATTAACTATATGGTGCTATATTCTGAAATCTTTTTGTAAAAAGAAGGGATGTAGTTGATGTGTGGAAGTAATTTCATTTCATCGTGCCTCAAAAAGTTGTAACTCTGTTGCTCTGGTCTCCTTCCGACCATTGAGTAATTAAAAAGTAATTAAATTGAATGCGTTTTAATTCCCTTTTATTACTGTTTAATTTGAGTTGCAATGCTATGAGGTTAAATTTTATTTACACTTATATGTATCATGAATATTGCTGGGCCAAGTGTGAGGTTGAGCGCTCTATAACCGGTTTAAACCCCCAGTGCTTAGCATTGACCGTTCCAAGGCGGTGACCCCAGCTTTATTCTACTATGTGTATGTTGTTTCGTTTTGTGCCGTACTGTACAGTTTTGGCAATTGGTTCCTTGTCATAAATAAAGGACCACGAAGGTGTGTATGATAGAAATGCAGTACTTCTGAAGCTTCTGGAGTTTCACTTCTTTATATGGCAGCGTTGATAATAAAGTCAGTGGGGAAGATAACTCTTTTGCAGACAATTGTAAGTAAACACATTATAATAAAATGTATACCCACCATGCACATTATGTTATAAATATAGCATGTAACATCCGCTGGATCACTTGTGATATATGTGATATCATGTAGCGTATGTTGAATCGTGTTCACTTTAAGCTCGATCACATACAACATAAGTTACATTCACACTCAACTTCAGTTACATTCTCACTCAACTTCAGTAACAATCACACTCAACTCCATTTACATTACAAAAATACTGAATTATAGACGATATTATTTGACTGTATAGTTTTGTTTGAAGAACGTGTAATGTTTGATCATGTATACACTTTGGTATACCTATGTAACATATATGTAAATGGTAACTGCACTGTTTTGAATCATGGAATTTGTTCATGTTTTATATCAAGCGAAGGGAATTACGCATCACGTTTCACCATATCAAGTAGATATATTTATATTGCTCCCAATAACAGTGTTGCTTATAATATGTTTATGGGTGATTTAAAAAATAATGAAGGCAAAATTATTTTTTTTCTCAAATTTTAGATGACAAGTCATGGCAATAGTTTTGTTTGTAATGCATAGGGAAAGGGTTCAAATTTTATAAATGCGTAGGGGCGTCATGTCAGATGTAATCACTTTTTCACAACAAAAGATTTTAACCAAATGTTTTAAACTTTTTTTTGATAAACGTCTCTGTCTTTTGCACTTAATAAAATCCTAATAAAACATGCTATCAATAATTTTTGTGTATTGTAAACATAAGGTATGTTCTTAAGCAAAATTTAAATAAAAAATCCTATGTGTTCTTCAAATAAAATATTGAAAAATTGAAATTTTCATGTTTTTTTAGCCTTTTTTTTCAAAACTATACTCATAAAAGTTTTTTTTCTGGCCTCAAAGCAGTGTTTCTTAAAGTAAAAACTCAGTTCTATCAAGTTTTAGAATGCCCTACAAATATATGCGAAGTTTCTTTATTATTATATAAAAGAATCTGCAGAAACTAGCGTTTGCCAAAACTGTAAACGTTTTTAAAACATTTTGTACACTTGGGACAGTTGAATGTATACAAGTAAAATATGCAAATCATTCAACAACTATTAATACTTTTAAGTTTTATTACACTTGACTGTACAAATTAATGTTTACCCAAATAATTTTAAGTGCCAGAAGGTCCGTTTGATGTTTTGAGGTTGATGTTGACAGATTTAAGGTAATTCGTACGAGACAACTTCATTTGTCATTTATTCTCAGAAATACTCCAACAGTCACTAATATGGAGTATAATTTTGATTGTCATTATATATTCTTATAATTATTATGATTAGTTGGAGAACACTTGAATTGTTTGCTGAAAGGATCTTGCATGACTTTAGGCCAAATCTGTACAATGGCAAAACGGGTGAAAATCTGAAGAAAATAGCATAGCTGTTATATGTATTTCATTTGAGGTATTTTGTGGCCCTTAGTGTGTTAATTTTTGATGGGATATCAGAGGCATAAGGAATCTCCATAATTATGCAGTGCGTCATAGATCTGTATTAGACCCACTAGACCGTGTACTCTATATGCTTGACATCGGCATTGTTCTCTATACAAATGGACATTGTTCTCTATGGCACTGACAATGCTCTCTAAATATAAGACATTATGCATCTTTTTATTGTAATTTGATCTCTATATATATTAGACATTGCTCTCTATACTTAATATAATATTGGGTTCTCCAAATAACAATCGGACCGTAATGTTTTCTAGAAATTATTTGGAAATATGGACCTCTTTTCTCTAAATATTAATTTTTTCTTTTTACAATATACATATATACATTTTTGAGTATATTGAACCTCATTCTCTAATATTCACTTTCCTCTATATACAGACCTTTTTCTCTATCTATATTAAACATAATAATTATTCACTATATATTGGACCTTGTTCTCTATACATGTACATTTGACCTTGTTTTGTTTATACAATATACATAACACGATGTCCTGTATTTACTAAACCTTGTCCTCTGTAATACACTATATCCTCTCTATATTTTGGTTAGGTTTCATTACAATAATTAAATAATAATAAATAACATACCGTTGTTTATAATAATAATAATAATAAAAAAATAAAAAAAAATAAAAAAAAAATAATAATAATTAAATCAAACAAGAAACGCCTATCAGAGAGAAAATATAAATAAAATGGAACGTTATAAACCCAATGACCTATGCATGTAGATTACAACTGGGAAAGTCGGTCGTATGACGTCACAAAAATCCATAATGACATAATGACGTGAACAAAATCCAGGGGCAGTACTGTAAATAAAAATATTAATGGGGCTGTGCTACTAATAAAACAAGTTTAGGTGATTTAATATTAAGAATCAAATGAATAAAAATGGTAATTCCATTAAAGCGACATTATTGGAATCAAACAGTATATAGGTGTTATGACATTTGACGACAGAAATGATTTGATGTACGATGTGAATTTAAATGTAGTTTTCATGCAGCTTTGTGCATACGACACAAAGACACAATTTAATTAAAAATTAAAAAGTGAAAAATGCCCATTATATCACTAATGATTCCAA
>VMBQ01006419.1:37043-55469 GCA_007657795.1 Dreissena rostriformis | reverse complement strand
GCCATAAATGAGCTTGTCCGGGCCATAACTATGTCATTCATAGTGAGATTTTAAAATGACTCTGTACACTAATTTTGTTCACAGTCATTGGATGGCGTGTCATGCGAAAGAATTCAAGAGTTCAAAATGGCCGTAAATGATAATGGCATAATAATTCTTAAAACTCGCCATAAATTAGCTTCTCTTGTTTTGTGAAGACAGCATGCAAAGTTATATAATTCTGTGTCAATGCAGCATGTGGGGGTAAACGTCATGTCTGTGACAAAGCTCTACTTAAGATTTGTGTTAAGTACAATCATGTAGTGCATGCAAGACAGTTTATAGGAAATGTCCCAAGCCATCTTGATATTTTACTAAGTTGTCAAGTACGGGTTCCTGGTAGGAAATGCAATCAGAGAGTATCTCTTTATGCCAAGGTGTTCAATGATAACTAAAACAATAGGTTTTTACTAAACTGAAGTGTGATAAAGTCTTCAAGTTGTTGTTTTTCATCCCAAGTACATCCTATGATAAATCTGTTTGAATGTTGCATTTAAGGCGGAGATTTCTCAGCAAGATCTTGGAGTTCCAACCAACATATCTGAAGCAGACACCCATCGGCCTCGAAAAGAAAGACTCAAGTCCCTCGACACATTTAGAGGGTAGGCAAGCATTTGTTGTTGTTATTGTTTTTTTTACCACTTTATTACCAATAAGTAAAATATTAAACTGTGCCCTTTCATTGGATGAATAATCAGGGATTTTTCTGCTTCTTAATAAAGTCCGTAAAACGGACCTGATCCCAAAGCAAATGGACCTGATCCCAAACCGAAATTGTAATATGTTTTTTATATCTCAATTTTATTTCATAAACACCAACAACTATAATTTATATGATTTTGTTCTCCTAATATGAATTATAGGCCTGATGTGTCAATATTTGTCCCAAAAAAATTCCCAATTTGGTCCATTTTGTAGATAAAAAATTCCCTAATTTGCCATTATATCGATTTAAAAAATCTTAATTTGACCAGACTCCTTTTCCCAAAATGGCTGGATAAAGCCCTGGTTTATCAAGTCATGCACATGAAGACAATAACTAAATGTAAACCTTTGTTCTGTTGTCGTTGTTGTAGTTTTTGTCACTTTGAGGTCATTGTTTTGAAACTTTATAATTGACTGCAGGCCTTGAAGAATCCACTCGACCACTCGCATTTGCGAGTGAAGTTGACGGTCGGGCGAGTAAAGTTTGTTAAATACTCGACAGACCGGGGGAGTGCTGTTTTTCAAGTTGAGAAATATAAATTCAGTTCCAGAACTCCTGCCACACCAATACAAATTGCGAACAATGTTTCGAACGAACAAACAATAGGTTAAGTACACAAAGAAACTGCTCTTTCGTTTTGACAATGAAAAATGACGACACGGGCACAGTAAAAATAATTCTCGAAATCGGCTGCGCTCGTTTCGTAGATGTCAGTGCTCTAAGCTAATCGATTGATAGTGAAAAAGACAGTTAAATATATTGGTCATTCCTTGAAGAATACAATTTCATTTTAATGTAAATATCAATAAAAAATAATACATAACTGGTTTATTATAATACTTCTTATATTTAATTATAAAATAAAAAGAAAAAATAATTATTAATGAACCGAATAATTCGTGATCAGAAGCCTTAGCCAAAATTTACCATACTGTAACCATTTGTAAATCAAGCGTGTCTTTCAGTAAAAGTTTGTCGACTTATAGATGTTTGTTTATTACAATGAGACAAAATCAGATGATAGTTTAAGTTTAGAAAAAGGTTCTGGTTGATCATTACTATAAATATAGATATATTTTTTTTTTAAATGCAGGGCGAGTAGATTAAAGTGAAGGGCGAGTGGATTGTCAGGCCTACTCCCCCTGCAGGGCGAGTTGCTCTGGAAAAATTCTTCAAGGCCTGGACTGGATTATATATTTTTATGTAACATGTTATTATATTCATAAATTATAGATATGCTGTAATTAAGCATTCGAGCACAAAATGTAGTGGAGAATGTGTCTTATTTACAGGTTTTCTATAGTTCTGATGATTTTTGTCAACTATGGAGGTGGCCAGTACTGGTTTTTCAAACATTCTAGATGGAATGGTATCACTGTTGCAGATCTGGTGTTTCCATGGTAACAAGCAGCATTTGATGTAGAGTGTAGTGTAGCATGTGTGTGTAACCCTGTTGCTGTCACAGTTGCTGTTTCTATCAAAGTTATGGTTGAAGGGCTGTTTTCACCATTGGCATGGAGTGTATGCAACTCAGCACTTTGATCTCACCATAGATACTTATCACACCATATTGAGTGGGTCGGATATTTGGTCCGTAAACAATGTTGATTTGGCACGAAATCTAGAGAATACTTTGAACTACGATCATTTAAATAAGTATAAACGCTACTAAGGATAAAATGACGACACCTACTTTGCTATCAACAGGTCAAAGGTCAAGGTCACAGAGGCTTGTAACATGAAATTTAGACCATATCGTATCCACATGATATTAAGAGAATGCTTTAATCTACTTTCATGCTTATTGTCCCCTACCGGTTTCACCGGAGGGGACTTATGGTTTGCGCTCTGTCCCTCAGTCTGTCAGTCTGTCACACTTTTCTGGATCCTGCGATAACTTTTAAAGTTCTTCATATTTTTTCATGAAGCTTAAAATATGAACAGATGCCAATATGGACATTATGCACGTCATTTCATTTTGTTCCTACGTCAAGAATTCTGGTTGCTATGGCAACAAATACTATTTAAAAAAAAATCAAAAAAATCTGACGATGGTGGAGCCGGTAGGGGACATCATTGCTTGGCAATAGCTTGTTGGTATTATGTTTACTTGAAATTAACGGCATAGATCTCCATTGATTGTGAAGTCAAAAGGTCATTGTCACAGGGGCTTGTAAATTGAAATTATATAGTTACCAGAGTCAGTGTACAATTTATACCCATAATAACAATCCATTAAGACTTTCAATTATGTTAAAACACTATCTCTAAACATAGGCCACGGTACATGTATTCCCAAATTATTGGATACATCATGGTTCTGCTATCAGTTAATGCGCTAAACCATTTAATCCTCTTGGACATGATNGGGGGGGGGGGGGGGGTTATAAACATTAACTCTTGTTCTGTTAACACTAACCTGTGCCCTGATTTTTTTCTAACTTACTAATTATTTTATTTATATCAATTTCTTGTATTATTATTATTTTAATTTTATTTCAGCAGGATATTATTTTCCCAACAGTCATGATTTGTTTTAATATATTTATAAAGCTTTCTTTTGGCTACAATTCCTGAATGTTAATTTTATATACGGTACCTTTGCGTCATCAAGTGACCTTTATTTTGTTTGAACACCATCTTCTTCAAATTCTTTATTAACCCAAATGACACTTATCGTCAAACATCAATGCCTCTTTCTAGAAAGCTTTGATATTTACATGGATGATGTGTTTGAACACTATCAACACACCCATGTCCCCTGACTTCATTTTGCCCTTGACATTAACCTGTTTTTAGACTTGGACTTATTGTTGACATGTTGCATGTTTATTGCTTTTATTGTATGTGCTTATGTCTTGAATATTAAAGTATTCACAATAACTATTGTATCTGTATTTGTAGAAAATTTCTAGTACACGTTTAATCTCTAATAGCTATATATTGCCATATGTAAATTGCTTCTTTAGATTATGAACTCTTTCATCTTTGTGGTAAAAAAAAATAAAGATTAATACATAAACAAACATATTGATTACTGAAATTGTAAGTGCCTCTGTATGACTAAATATGATTTAATAAATATTTTGCCTATGTATATCTAAGTTAAGGTTGGCACTGTTAAATCTATATTTGTAGACATTTTCTTTTTGTTTTCAAAAAAAAGAACCCAGATATTTATATAAATTTTAATGTAAAGATAAAATATGAAAGAAAATATTTCATTTTCAAATATTTTCTAAATTTTGTGTAGCCATTAAGACATTTAAGTAGCAAATTACATATTTTTGAAGCCATCAGCCATTTGGGCCATGGGTAACATAGAACTAAGTACTAGTTCTGGTCAACCTCGATAGTAAGTGAACCAAACCTCCTACGTCTGTATTGTAGACTCAGTTTCGTGATCATGTGCTTTGTGAACCAAACCTCCTACGTCTGTATTGTAGACTCAGTTTGGTGATCATGTGCTTTGCGAACCAAACCTCCTACGTCTGTATTGTAGACTGAGTTTGGTGATCATGTGCTTTGCGAACCAAACCTCCTACATCTGTATTGTAGACTCAGTTTTGTGATCATGTGCTTTGCAAACCAAACCTCCTATGTCTGTATTGTAGACTGAGTTTGGTGATCATGTGCTTTGTGAACCAAACCACCTACGTCTGTATTGTAGACTGAGTTTGGTGATCATGTGCTTTGTGAACTACGGTGGTGGAGGCTACTGGTTCTTTGACCACTCGGACTGGAACGGGATCACAGTGGCTGACCTCGTAATGCCCTGGTACCCATAATGCACCATGACCCTCCCCCAATAGTATTTAACCTTGTCAAAAGAAGCCCTGACAGTGCACATAGCAAACCATTCGCATCATGTCAAGTATAAACACAGTCATTGGATCAATACTGACATGATTTTAAGTACATGAACCCAGCATTTAAAAGTCTGTAATCAAGTTCTTAAAGGGACATTATCCAGAGTGCTGATCATATTTATCTGTCATCATTGTCATTCTTGTTTTCTTCATTGTGGTGCTTGTAATTTTTCCTCACACATATGTGCACTCCTTGTTTTAGTCACTATAGACAATTGTAATTAACATTTCATAAGTTACCTATATTTTGATGTATGTAAGGAAATGTTGTCATCCTTAATATGCATAATGCTGTCAGTTGTCTGTTTTATTCAATACACAATTGTATGTTTTCTTTTTATAAAATCGTGTAAAGTACATGCAATAAGTCCATTTGAAAATCTTTGTTTACTTAGAAAACAATTGTTTTTTTGGTATGTAACTTGCTATCTGCTGGTTGAATTGCAGTCATTTCATGTACAAAAAGATTCAGTTTTTAACAGAAATCAGTTACCAAATGTATTAATAATCTTTTAATATATCAACTTTTAAATTGAAATGTGACCCATTCACATTCAGGTTTGTGTGGATCATGGGTACGTCAATGGCGTATTCATTCCAGACCCAACTGCGCAGGTCAACTCCAAAATACAAGATGTTTCTCCATATCTTCAAACGGTCATGCATCTTATTTGTGCTAGGACTGTTGATCAACTCCTCAGATGGGATGAACCGTAAGTGGAGCTGAAACTGCATGGCCAAGAAGTTTGGTATTTGGAATGTAACCTTGAATGGTGGTCTTCTAAGATTTTCAAATTATGTCCCTTGGATCAAAACTGGTCACACCCGAAGGGTAACGTGATTAATAAAGACTTGTATGGTAAATATTTGGTGTTTAACATCCTATAGTAGTCCTCTACTTAGTTTCTTCAAATTATCTATCTTGTTCTCTTTATATGTATATAGTGAAAACTTAAAAAATCTTCTCGGAAACTGCAAGACCAAGAGGTTTGGTATTTTGCATTTAACACCGTAGAGTGGTTTTCTACAAAGATTGTTCATATCATGCCCCTGGGATAAAAATTGGCCCTGCCATAGTAGGGATTGCATATTTTCCTTATGTTTATGTTGTAAAACAAATTAAAATCTTTTCTGAAACTGCAAGATCCCCAAATGTAGTTTTTGGCAGTTATTATGGTCCTCTACCAAGTTTGTTCAAATCACGCCTCTTGGAATAAAACTGGTCGCAGCCCGGTTTACAACATTATTATATCGAGTTAGATTGCAAAATTATTTCTTAAAAATCTTTTGTCTCTGAAACCATAAGGCCACAGCTTTGATATTTGATTTGTGACATCAGACAGTGGTCCTCTACAAAGTTTGTTTACCTGGTAAATTATGTACCTGGAGTAAAAGCTTGCCTTGCTTGAGGTTTCACATTCACAATATAGACTTAATTATCAAAATAACTTAAGAAAGTTTCTTTTTTAAGGACAAGGACCATAGGTGTATTGTTTGGTATGTAACATCAGATAGTGATCTACAAAGTTTGTTCAAAATATGCCTCTGGAGTCAAAATTGGCCAATACTGTGTGGTTGTGTAAAATATTTTATATAGACTTACATTGCATGTTCGAGTTATTTCCTTGTCTTTAAAAGTAGCCCCAAGTATCAAGTACTATACCACTGAGCCACAGTTTCAGGGGAAGGATTTAGCATTACGGTATTTTGTCTGAATTTGTAATTTTCTTTATCTGATAGCCTTTCCTCGAAACTGTAAAGCAATCACTCAACAGATATGAAAAAAAAGTTGCTAAATTATTATACTTTTATAATAGTGAGTTAATTTTCTGGTTGCAGCTGGCAGAATAGAAAACTTCAGAATTCCTGGTGTGCTGCAGAGATTCGCTGGAACATACCTCATTGTGGCCACCATCCATATGTTCTTTGCCAAGCCCAATGACCCAAATCAGGTGTGCTCATTTATTACTATGTACTTCTTTCACTTTTACTAATAGCAGTATAATACCTACCTGTTAATTTTAGATTGGATGTATGTAATATATAGTTTTAATTAATGGTTTTGGGGATTTTCTATTTTTATGCAACTGTTTATATGATGAGAAAAAAAGCTATGAATTGTATTGCCATGTACAGCTAGATTGAAATGCTTTCCTATAATAAGCCATCCATAAATACTACACACTTTGGTATCATTGTGTTGAGTAAATTGTTATATACATATATGTCAAAATCAGACCAATTCAGTGATTATTATTTAAAATTGAACTGTTAACCAAACAAATATACATGCCATAACCAAATTGTAATATTGAGCCTCTTTCTGGGAAAATTGGACTTAATGCATGTGCATAACATGTCATCCCAGATTAGCCTGTGTAGTCTGCACAGGCTAATCAATGCAGATACTTTACGCTTTTATTGTATTTTTCGTTTTAAAGGAAGTTTTTAGTTAAAATCCAGTTCAGACGGAAACTGTCGTCCTTGATTTGCTTGTGCGGAATGCACAGGCTAATCTGGGACGACACTTTACGCACATGGATTAAGCCCAGTTTTCCCATAACGAGGCTCTATTATATTGTCAGTATACGTGGTGGAGCAGTATTCGTGACCTGACAGACTTCTGGCCAGAGTGGATCCTCAACGGCAGTCTGGTCCTCATCTGGCTCCTACTCACCTTCACCTTGGACGTTCCCGGCTGTCCAAGGTCAGACGAGTTGCAGCTGCTTTGGCTGCCTTTTGTTTTCGTTTGAGTCTGGCTCTGTAAAAAGGGGGTTTAATACATGTGCATAAAGTGTCGTCCCAGATTAGCCTGTGAAGTCCGCACAGGCTAATCAGGGACAACACTTTCCGCCTGAACTGGATATTTGGCAAGAAGAGTCTTCCTTTAAGCGAAAAAATGTGGAAAGTGTCGTCCCTGATTAGCCTGTGCCTTTATAATGTTATATGGTTTAACTTAGTTTAATGTGATTTGTGTGTGTTGTTAATATTTATTGGTAAGGTATACATGTATCCAAGTTTATTTTGGATTATGTTAATTCAACCTTAAATCCTAATTTTAGATCCCATATTTATAAGGGAAGCAACATGTACCTGTGAATCCCGGGGGGTGGGAATTATTATCACCAATAATCTTAATTTATTAATCTCTTGGGGCTAAGTGTGAGATTGAGTACCTGTTACCATGTTTTAACACATAATGCTTTGCATTGATGTTCAAAGGTGGTGAACCATATTTTTTTAAGGTGTGTTTTGGGATGTTATGTCATGTTGTAATTTACTGCATTGAAATTGGCAACATGGTCACTTGTAGGGATGGCATTGAATACCTATATCGGTATTTCAATATTCGCAAATCCATTCAATCGAATATTCGCATAAAACGGCTGGATTGATTTAACTTCTATTACTCGGTTTCGTATTCAGTATGGATAGTAAATATAAATTGACACAGAAATACAATTGAATATACAATTGTTGTGTTGAGAAATACAAAGAAAATGTAGCTGAATTTAAAAAACAAATTTTGAAAAAGCCTACTTTAGCGAAATATATCGGAAAAGAGTAAAACTTATTCTGTGTTAACTTTCATCGTTTTGTAAGTTATATCCGTTTGCTGAATACGAGGCTGTTTATCAACGTTGCTATCGAATAATTGTATCGTTGTCGGCTAATACTATGACCGCTACTGTAATTGGGCACAAATAGAAGTAAAAACATCATGTCATAGAATTTTATTTTTATTTGAAATTTAAAAGTAGCGATAGCATGTACGTTTATATAAAGAAACATATCAATAAGGCATGCAAAGTACACCCAATATTCAAGAACAAATATAAGGAAAAACATCATGTCATAGAATCACAGAAACTAAATTATTATTCGCCAGTCAATTGAAGCCCTTAATTGGCACCTTATTGACAAACAACAGTTCAGGCCCTTTCTTAGAGTGTGTATATTGCATTGAGCAATTTGAGTAATTCACACATTTTAATGGCTGATCATACTGTGATCACAGAAACTTAATTATTATTGGCCAGTCAATTGAAGCCGTTAATTGACACCCTATTGACACACAACAGTTAGGGGCCTTTCTTAGAGTGTGTTTATTGCATTGCGCAATCAACGCTGATACCGGCCGCGTAATCAGTTTGACACGAAGAACGTCACATCAAACATGTTAATCCCAAATTATTTCGGGTGCCAATTAGAAAGCGTCTCGCAGGTCATTAAATATTAGGGCAATTACGTTTGAAAAAAAATGCGAAAATCAATTCTGTTATTCGAATACTGACCATTCAATCGATTATTCGAATATTAAAATAATTTTGCCATCACTAGTCACTTGTCATAATAAGGATATCATGCTGCTCAGAAGGGTTCTAACCTGCTGTCACACGCACAATTTGTTAATCCCACACCACACACTTCTGTCTGTGATTCTATTAAGTCTGTCAGGCTGTACGTAACACTTTTGTGTCTGCTTTTTATTATATCTCCTATACCTTTAGACAGATTTTTATGAAACTTGTATCAAAAGCTTATGGCATTGAAATTATGTGCAAAAGGCATGAGTCAGGCTCATTGTAAAGGTCATACATTTCTGTCAAATTGTGAAGCTTTCATTTTTGTCTGCAGTCCATAAATACCTCTTATACCAATTGAAGTCCTGGCATGAAACTTTGCTACAATTTTTAGGTCATTAAGACAATGTGGATAAGGCAGGAGTTAAGTTGGATCAAGGTCAAGGTCATAGCTCAAGGTCAAAAGTTTGATCCTCTATTTCCTGTCCTGACTATATCTCCTTTACTCATTGTAGGATTTTCATCAAACTTCATCGAAAATCAAACTTGACCATAATGTTTAGGTCAATGGGGAATGTGTTCAGACCAGAAGAAAGATATCCCACCAACCCTGACAAATATTTGCTACCCGTTGCATCCTCTCCTATTTATGAAAGTGCCTATATAACTTACTAACAGATTCATTCTAATTAGCACCGTATATTCCCTAATGAATGCCCCTGCCATGTTTTCTTTACAAAATATATTGAGGTTAACATACACTTACACACATTCCATGTGTTGCCAGTGGTTACTTGGGCCCAGGAGGTTGGGCCAAGGATGCAGGAAATAGCTCCAATTTATCCAACTGTACGGGTGGAGCTGCCGCTTACATAGATCATAAAATATTTGGAGTAAACCACATCTACCAGACTCCAACTTGTCAGGTACATGCTACTGTTTTGCTGCCACATATTTGCTATATACAAATACTAAATTGTAATTACTTTTTGAATATATTATATAGGTTTTCAGTTTAATAATGATTCCACCCTGGTTGATGAATGATTGTTCTTTGTTAACAAAGTAATATAATCCATGTCCTCAGTCTTCACTAGTTGATCACAATAATTTGTGGGTGTTCCGTTTGTTATAGGAGATATACCAGACGACAGTACCACATGACCCAGAGGGCCTGCTGGGAACTCTCACTTCCTGTTTCATGTGCTTCCTTGGGCTTCAGGTACACACATAGTTCCTCTTAATTAATATACTTAGTATATTATATTTAAACATGTTTTAAGTGAGCTTAATTGCAGATTGGCCAATTAAGTTTGGTATAAGGCCACAAATAAACTTTTTATATTGTTTTTGCCTTGTCTGTTTGTTTGTTTGTTGGTTTGTTTGCACAAACTTTAACATTTGCCAAAACTTTTTCAATATTGAAGATAGCAACTTGATATTTGGCATGCATGTGTATCTCATGGAGCTGCACATTTTGAGTGGTGAAAGGTCAAGGTCATACTTCAAGGTCAAATATATGGGTCAAAATCGCTCAAAAGGGGACATAGTGTTTCACAAACACATCACTTGTTTTAATTTTCAAACAGGTCACATGAGCCTGTTCTTGTTTATTGCAGGCTGGTAAAATATTGCGTACCTTCCAAGACTGGAAGAGCCGAGTGAAGCGCTTCATAATCTGGGGAGTCATTCTGGTAAGTTCTCAATCTCACCAGTACAGAAATATAGCCATGGCTCAATGTGAACCCTTTTGATCTCATAAACAAATGTAACAATTTTTCAGACTTTCCTATTGACCTGTTTCTGCTAGAAATTCTTGCAAAGTCATTAATAATGAAGCATCCATAATATATGAGACTCATCATTAGAAAAAGGGTCTTATGTCAAATGCGGCCAGGGTAGCTCCAGACCTGCCTGCGCCTTTGCACAGTCTTGTCAGAAGTTACACTATCTGCTATAAAATCATGCAAGGTTTCATGGTCTCAGTAGTAGTGAACAGGGTAGCTCCTGACCAGACTGGCCGGATGCTCATGCAGGTCTGGAGCTACACTGGCCGCATATGGCATAACACCCATTTTTGCATGATGTTGATAATATAGCATTACTTGGGTTAAGGGAAAAAATTACACTATCTTTGTAAATCAAAAGTGCAGAATTAATCAGTTTAATGTATTAGCCTTTTTTAACATTTTGTTGAGTCTGAATTGGTGCTGACATTTACAGATTTAATGCCATTTTAATGTAATGTTATGATTATCTCAAAGACTAAAACATCTGCAATGACTAGAACTTTTGAGCATAGTGAAGTCCAAGCGCATGAAAACAGTGTGTAGATTAATACTGCATGGTCATACATGGATTTGTCCTGTTTTTTGCATTGTTTCCCTTCTATATATGGATGCACATATGATTAATATTTACAGGGAGTAATAGCTGCAATTCTGTGCGAAGGGAAGAAGGATGGAGGATTTATACCAATAAATAAAAATTTGTGGTGTGTAGTTGAATCTTTTTTATTATTATTGTGTTGAAAATATTAAGTGCTTGTTTGTTGACAGTTAAATGTATCCTACAGTTTCCATTAATTTATAAGATATATAATAAAGATAAATGGTATGTACTGATACTAGTGAGAGTGAGACTTGTTTCAAATATCATTTACGTGAACTGTTAATTGTTTGTTGTTAGTGTAACATTCTATCAATCTACAATTTGTTTGCTGAATACACGATGTAAGTTAACCTTTTTTATTGGTTTGTATTTCAGGTCACTGTCATTTGTGCTCTGCCTGTCCTGTTTTGCCTTCTTCCTGTTTGCCTTCTGCTATGTGATCATTGATGTGTATAATATCTGGTCTGGTGCGCCTTTCTATTACCCAGGTAATCATTGTATGTTACATTGATTGTCCATTTGTAAGTTAACATGTGCTGTTTCAGGAATATAATGTATTTTAATGATGATTTGGACAGTAGATGGTTGGATGGAAAAGAGTGAACTTTGATTATGACACATGGGGCAACATTTGTTTTTAGCTACATACACATATGATGTAAATCAATATTTTGCTTCAGGCGCATATAGCTAACATTGTTTTCAGCTTGATACTTATATGGCATATATTTGTGTTAAGCTTCAAACACATATGGCTTACATTGTTTATACCAATAGCTAAAAACCAACTCAATTTTTTCTTGGGCTAGCTGGTTATGTAGTACCGTACTTAGTGCACATTCTTATGCCAGTGACTGACAACTGCCCTTTTTCAGAGGTAAGGGAAGAATGGCCCCAGAAAGGATTTCTTGACACAAGTTATGTGGCTGGGCAGGGGATCAAAACTGTGATCCTCGCATTTGTAGTCCAGCGCTCACAAACTGATCTAGTCGGCCCATCTGTGTGTTGATTTGAACTTTAAATACTGGATAGTAGCTGAACCATTATGTGATTTGAACTTTAAATACTGGATAGCAGTAGGCCAATCTGAGTGTTGATTTGAACTTAAAATACTGGATAGCAGTCGGCCCATCTGCGTGTTGACTGGATAGCAGTCGGTCAATCTTTGTGTTGATTTAAACTTAAAATATTGGATACCAGTCGGCCAATCTGAGTGTTGATTTGAACTTAAAATACTGGATAGCAGTTGGCCAATCGGAGTGTTGACTGGATAGCAGTCGGTCCATCTTTGTGTTGATTTAAACTTAAAATATTGGATAGCAGTCGGCCCATCTGTGTTGATTTGAACTTAAAATACTGGATAGAAGAAATACTGGATAGCAGTAGGCCCATCTGTGTGTTGATTTGAACTTGAAATACTGGATAGAAGTCGGCCCATCTGTGTGTTGATTTGAACTTTAAATACCTGATAGCAGTCGGACCATCTGTGTGTTGATTTGAACTTAAAATACTGGATAGCAGTCGGCCCATGTATGTGTTGATTTGAACTTAAAATACTGGATAGCAGTCGGCCCATGTATGTGTTGATTTGAACTTAAAATACTGGATAGCAGTCGGCCCATCTGTGTGTTGATTTGAACTTAAAATACTGGATAGCAGTCGGCCCATCTGTGTGTTGATTTGAACTTAAAATACTGGATAGCAGTCGGCCCATCTGTGTGTTGATTTGAACTTAAAATACTGGATAGCAGTCTTCCCATGTATGTGTTGATTTGAACTTAAAATACTGGATAGCAGTCTTCCCATGTATGTGTTGATTTGAACTTAAAATACTGGATAGCAGTCTTCCCATGTATGTGTTGATTTGAACTTAAAATACTGGATAGCAGTCTTCCCATGTATGTGTTGATTTGAACTTAAAATACTGGATAGCAGTCTTCCCATGTATGTGTTGATTTGAACTTAAAATACTGGATAGCAGTCTTCCCATGTATGTGTTGATTTGAACTTAAAATACTGGATAGCAGTCGGCCCATCTGTGTGTTGATTTGAACTTTAAATACTGGATAGCAGTCGGCCCATCTGTGTGTTGATTTGAACTTTAAATACTGGATAGCAGTCGGCCTATCTGTGTGTTGATTTGAACTTAAAATACTGGATAGCAGTCGGCGCATCTGTGTGTTGATTTGATTTTAAATACTGGATAGCAGTTGGCACATCTGTGTGTTGATTTGAACTTTAAATACTGGATAGCAGTCTTCCCATCTGTGTGTTGATTTGAACTTTAAATACTGGATAGCAGTCTTCCCATGTATGTGTTGATTTGAACTTAAAATACTGGATAGCAGTCGGCCTATCTGTGTGTTGATTCGAACTTAAAATACTGGATAGCAGTCGGCCCATCTGTGTGTTGATTTGAACTTTAAATACTGGATAGCAGTCTTCCCATGTATGTGTTGATTCGAACTTAAAATACTGGATAGCAGTCGGCCCATGTTTGTGTTAATTTGAACTTAAAATACTGGATAGCAGTCGGCCCATCTGTGTGTTGATTCGAACTTAAAATACTGGATAGCAGTCGGCCCATGTTTGTGTTGATTTGAACTTAAAATACTGATCAGCAGTCGGCCCATGTACCGGTATGTGTTGATTTGAACTTAAAATACTGGACAGCAGTCGGCCAATCTGTGTGTTGATTTTAACTTAAAATACTGAATAGCAGTTGGCGCATGTATGTGTTGATTTTAACTGTAAATACTGGATAGCGGTCCGCCCATCTGTGTGTTGATTTGAACTTTAAATATTGGATAGCAGTTGGCCCATATATGTGTTGATTTGAACTTTAAATACTGAATAGCGGTCGGCCCATCTGTCTGTTGCTTTGAACTTTAAATACTGCATAGCAGTTGGCCCATGTATGTGTTGATTTGAACTTTAAATACTGGATATCAGCGGCCCATTTATGTGTTGATTTGAACTTTAAATACTGGATAGCAGTAGGCCAATGAATGTGTTGATTTAAACTTTACATACTGGATATTAGCCGGCCAATCTGTGTGTTGATTTTAACTTTACATACTGGATATTAGCCAGCCCATCTGTGTGTTGATTTGAACTTAACATACTTGAAAGGTAGTGATCTTGATACAGAGGGGATGTGTTAACTTTAAATTGGTTGACAATTCATGAAGTTCAAACATGTACCTGTAGCAATACTTAACCAGTCATGGACAAATTCTTAAAGGTCATAACTGATGCTATGATGGCCACCAACATCTCAGCATACAATAATTATGAGTAACAGTTCCATTCAGTTGTCCCCCATTGTTGACTCGATGTAGGTATGAACTCCATCTTCATGTACGTGGGACACCTGGTGTTCCAACCCTACTTTCCTGTGAGCCTCTATGTGGACCCGAGCTCCCACTGGGCCCAGCTCGCCATGAACATGTGGGGACCAGCTTTCTGGTGCCTCTTTACGTTCAAAATGTACACGGACAAGATGTTCATCACCATCTAAACAGCGTACTAGACTTGTTTTACAACCCATGCATACCATCACTTGCACTTCAATGTACAAAGTTGGCAATTACAGAGACTTACATTCCATGCACTCGCTTGCACCATGTCCATTGAACCATTTACCAGTACCGTTTGATCTAGTCGGCCCATTTGCTTGTATGCAAGTATAACAAGGCTTTATAGATCAAAATAATCGAAAAGATTCTATAAATATACATGGATCAGTACGTGTCAAACATTCGTTAAATCAAATCCGGTCACAGTCTGTATTGAGTCTATTGTAAACTAACACAAACCCAATTCAAGTTAAATCTTTGACACTCCTGCTTTTCTATTTACCTTCACAACTTTCCTACATGATTAGCAATTTTTTTTTAAATTCACATCAACATAAGCAGAACATTTACTGTTTTCAATAAAGATTTTACAATTTATTTATTTCGACATTACAATTTTTAAATCTATTCAGGAATTATTTACAAGAGACCTTGGTTGCAATCACAGCCTTGCCCAAACTTATTTCAAACACAGCCAGATCATGTGATACACAAGACTTTGTGCGATCTTTTAGATCATAACAGCTATTGTTGTTGTCCTTGCAGGAATGAATGCGATACTGTTGTACATGGGCCACGAGTGTGTGAGTCAGCCACTGGCTACGTACCTGAACATGCAGGTCAGGCGGAGGTCCCACGAACTCTGTCTGCCTTTTAATTGCCTCGACACAGCCATCTGGATTCTCCTCTCCTATTTTCTCTTCAAACACAACATATTTCTGTCAGTGTGAATAAGATGTCATATGCTTGCAAGGATAACCCCGGTGCATTTCTTATACTCTTAGTTTAGGTGTTGTATTACTTAAGATGTACTTTAACAGTCTTGTCATACAGAATCTTTGTTCTGTGGTAGTGAAAAACATTTTGTTGTACATTTTGATCAAATAAATTTTGATTGAACATTCTTGCCAACAGTGAGGTTCCCTTTTCATTCTTAATGATGTTGAATAACTAAGTCTTGCAAGTCAGTCATATGTATATATTTATTGTATGAATAAGTAATACCTGTTTGTATTATTTTTAACGCCTTCATTTCCTTGTGCAAGACATTTTTGTTATTTATTGAGATCTACATGTACTTATGTTTATTGCTTCTAAAGTTATGTACTTTGATTTATATTCTAAGCTTTTCATTTAATGATGCTTTTTCATTAAATCATGTCCACCTACTGAACACAGTCTTATGTAACGCAGTATTAGTTTAAGTTCATAACTGATTGCTCTTTGTAGGGTTGTGATGTTACTCATTAAGTAAGAAAATGCTTTATTTCATTAAAAACATGTCTTCCTCTACGATTTCAATGTACTGAACACGTTTTCAGATTGAAAAAAAAAACTGTTGCTTTTTAGCTGACCTATAGGTTGTACATATTCAGAGCATGCTGTGTGTTGAATGAATGGTTTGTGATAATTAATAAAATAAGACAAAACATGCCAGTGTTCATAGAATCTTGTTACACAATTTACCAGAAAAACAAACATATTCTTTATTTAAATGCGCAGACATACTTGAGCAAAATATTTAATTTACCAAATCTTGTCTGCAAATCAACAGAATAAGTGTTGTCACACCATACTCAACAGACACCAAGAACCCAGGAAACAGATTCAACCATTTCTCGGCACGTCTCTGACTGGCAAAAATTCAGCTTTAACAAGTTTAAATTGGGTTTAAGCCATAAGTTGACGAGTAAATTTTCATGTGACTTGTGATCCAACTGGGTCTGTTCCAACTGTTGCAGAGATGTATGGTCAAGAGGAGCCTTCGATATCATATCGCAATTGTGCGCTGTTGGATCAATCACCAAAAAACAAGTGATTTCTGCCCCCCTACTTACAAAATTTGTATATGGTCTTCAATGCCCATGGACATCAGCATGCCATAAGTCACTATAAAGGAAATGACACTGGCTGTAACTGTGTTTTTTTGTTAACACCATGTCAATCCGGATTAAGGGATGTTATTTATGGTTTATTAAAGGTACTTATAATTATTTATGTACCTATTTATTTCAGGTAACTAGTCCCTGTGACCTTGACCTCAAATCAACAGGCTTCTTCCTTTCCGCACAATAAACCATAATTCCAATTTGCATGATCGTAGGTAAAAGCATTCTCTAGAATATCGTGCAGAAACAAAATGGTATCAGGACCGATTGACTGACGGTTAGGCTCATTGGGTCATTGTCGACCTGAAATGGCCCACAAGTCACCCGGGGGTGACAAGAAGCCGATTCTTGAATAGAATCGGCTTGAACTCATCCCCGGGTGACAAGAATCGGCTTCATGTCACTAGGGGGTGACTAGCCTCGGCTATTTCAGGTCGACAATGAGCGACAGTTAGGTGCAAATGAATATAACCCCACTTTTTTCAAAGAGGGCATAATTACTTATTATAACAAAACCCTTTCGAAAGTATATACTTTTATAATGTTTGAAAATATATAGTTGGAAACATCTATCTGTAGTAGAAGATTTTCCAGGGAAACTTCTTGGCTTACCAAGCCGATATTACAAAGTAGAACGATATATACAAACATACATTTATTTTTGTGGATTAAAAGTATTTGTTATTCACCAAACTTCCTTTTTTGTTGAGTATATTTCCAGTAAATGAATGCTTTTAAGACATTTCAGTAACATGATGAGCGCCAGGCTTTCTGAATGGCTAAATCAATTAAATCATATAATTATTGACAACTAATCTACTTGCTAAATATGTGACAGGAAATGGCATTGAAAAATTGGCCAAGTGCTATAAATTGTGAATGAAAATAAGCAAAAGTACACACACAAAAATCAATAAGATTTAATGTCATAAAAGTTAAAATCACTGAACATACAGAAGCTGAAAATGGTGTACAAATGTATTTCACATGAGGGTTCACATAACTTAGCATTTCATTAACATAGCCAATTAAACAATAATGATTAATGAGTTTCTGTACACAGTCAAATTTCTTTGATCACATATTAACTACATTTACATGTCCACATGTAAATGACGCTTCACCAGAATGGTACATGGCTGTTTCAACAAACTGTATTAATAAACATTAGAATGTCTTTGTTTAAGTGTGATTCTATGATCAGCAATTTAAATAGAATTCATAAAACTCAGTTACAAACCAGTTCAAAGATACATCATTTACATAATTATTCCACATTTCACTAACAAAAATGAATGATGAGCAATATTTTAACAAGAAAAAGGCAGAACATGTCGCTAGCATATTGCTAGGGGATAAACCCAACAACACCACAGTGCTCTTTCCCATCGCAGCTTTAAAATGTCATTACACTTTATAAAGTTCAATTTACATTAACTTGTAACTAAGTGACCACTTCAATTAAACAATTTAACCAACGTGTAATAAATTCAAAAGTAAAAAAAAAAAACTTGGAATTTGCTGGTAAAGAACATTCTGAGTGTTGTGACAATGTGGAATGCTACAAAATCGGAACAAGTACCTGGTGTTCTGTATAGAAGCGGCTGATTATTTTCAACCCTTTCCTTCTGAAAACTACAGGAAATTTAA
>VMBQ01006419.1:12515-30886 GCA_007657795.1 Dreissena rostriformis | reverse complement strand
ATCTCTAAATTCTTTGCGCGTCTTATAAATTAGACTTAACGCTGAGTATATCATAAACTTAAAATTACATCCGAAAATCACGCTGTCTGTAGATCTACTTTAATATTGCATTTTGCAATTGAAAAAAGTGCGAGTCTTTTTGATGAGTTATTATAAACGCGACTTATTTCACATGCATATCGACATATTTGAATTGTCAATTTATCACATTTTTATTATTAAGTGCAATGTTTTTTTTTATCCGTGCATATTCTTTTGGCATTTAAGAATGTTCAAAAAGCCATACAAATATCGCACAAATCTTAAATAATCAGCGATAGACGCTTTTCGATTTAATTCACGTTAGGCATAGAGATGTGTAAAGTATAAGATTGTAAAAATAGCACCACACTGGAATTCGGAATGTCCCATTTTGTACACGGGTATTATCAGCTCATTTATCTGTTGTGTCATGGAATATTTTCCATTCTTTGTTTATTTATATATTAAATTATTTTCTTGTACAATTAAAGCATTTACTATAGGCACACAAAACAGTGTGCAAGTTTAAACACATGTTTGTATGCAGATATCTGCAAATTTAACCGATTTTACCAAGGGCTATTAGGCCCCTATTTGATAAACTGCTCCGGTTCATTTAAACAGCAGTAATGTAGAGCACATGACTTAGTTAGTGTGTGACGACTTGGAAAGTTTATCGAGTTCATAAACACAGTTGAATATGGACTCGATCTAGTGGTAGGATGGCATAAGGGTCTTTATTTAACTATGCTAAAATAATTATTAAAGACCCTAAATGCAAAATCGTCAATTATTGTGTTTAATGGATTATTTATGGATTTTAAAGGATAATTAAAGGTAAGATACTAGTTCGAAAGTTTTTTTTTTCTGTACTTTTCATCGTCTTTTTTCGTTCCCTGTTCTCTGATAAATGATTTTAACATGGGCGCCTGTGATGCATCGGATCACACACGGCAGTACACACAAAATAATTAAAAAAATACAAGTTCTGTGCGTCCTTAAGTTAAGTTCGTCGTCCGAGGTCGGTAAAACGTATTGCCCTGGAAATTTAGTCAAATAAAGTGTCAGTCGCTGCAATTGTCTGTTTACTCGTCGAAATCGTCAAGGTCGTCGTCAGTTAGGTTCTATAATGTCGCGCGACTCGGCCATTTTGTGTTAGTTGTTGTGGTTAGATTTCAAAATGGCAGCCATTTTTGTTTTTGGTATTTTACAGTGAGGAAACAAGAATTGTAGTTTGAACAAAACCGTCTGTGTTCTACTTAAGTGTGTAACATTTGGAACGCTGATTAAATTTGAATCGAGGCGTATGGCCATATTTTGTCTCGTTACTCTTCTTTTGCACTCTTCTTTTGCGTGGAATTCTTAAGGACTATTTCGAGTTCCGTAAACGGGAAAGATAATAATTAATATTACTACGCAATGTTAGATTCAGATTTTATTTAAATTTAATGTGTTTTTGCTTTTATTTTATTAAATAAAGACAAAATAATTGACGACTAAGAAAATTGATGGGATAAATAGAATACTAGGATTAGCGTTGAAAAGAGAGAAGTTTATGTTGCTCGGCTCGAACACCGAAAGCGCTCGCCAAGGCTCGCGCTTCCGGCGTTCTAAGCCTCGCAACATAAACTTCTCTCTATTCAACGCTAACCTAGTATTCTCTATTTACTACATCAAGTGTCAAAGCATTAATGAGGTATCACATAGCAATACATTTTGAGTTACAAGCCCCTACGAATTTTGACCTGTTGCCATCAAAATCAATAGATGTCTTTCTTTCATACCAAATAACCAACATACATATTCAGAAGATCATAGGTCGAAGCATTCTCTAGACATCATGCAGAGACTCCTATCATGATACAACGTCAAGCCTCTGTGGCCTTGACCTTTGGCTTGATGACCTTAAGTCAAAAGGTGTCTACCTTTCCTCCCAAGCAAAGTATTCTCAAGATTTAGTGCAACAAGAGATGTGTTTGTCAGAAACACAATGCCCCCTTCTGCACCGCTTTGAAGCCATATATTTGACCTTTGACCTTGAAGGATGACCTTGACCGTTCACCACTCAAAATGTGCAGGTCCATGAGATACACATGTATGCCAAATATCAAGTTGCTATCCTTAATATTGCAAAAGTTATGACCAATGGACAGACTGACAGTTAAAAAACTATATGCCACCCTTCGGGCGCATAAACACAAATTTTCTGTTACAAGACCTGTTGACCTCAAAAACAATAGGCATCTTCCGTTTTTCACAACTAACCAGTATACTGATTTGCATATTATGTCGAAGCAGTTTCAAGATATTGTGCAGAAACAAATTTTCTGTTACAATCCCTTGTGACCTTGACTTTTAACCTTAACAAATTCAATAGACGCCTTCCTCTCATCACAAGTATCCATCATACAAATTTGCAAGGTTGAAGGTCAAAGCCTTGTGAAGATATCGTACTGAGACAAATGGTCTATGGACCAATGTACCTTCCGACTGACAGGTGCAAAGCAATATACCCCTGCCTCTTTGAATGGCAGCAAAACCAGCAGTGCCATGTGCAATATACTTACAGCTACAGCTGAAGGGAAGAGAGGTTTAGAAGGGGCCGGCATGGGTGGCATTGACATGGGAGGGTTAGGACCCACGCCACCAGGCATGCCAGGACCTCCCATGAATGGGTGTGGTGGCATTGGCATTCCTCCCATCCTGCAAACATACAAATACGTATATACTGTCACATCTACTGGCTAGACCTTTCAAGTAAACTTTGTAGTTGAGTATCTCATTAGTAACCAAGAATGTATACATATTAAATTTAAATGATAATCATTTTAATGCATCTGAATGTGATTACATGTATTTTAGAAAACAGATTTTCAGAATTACAAGAAACAAACAACAAGCATAACATTTAAAACAAGAGATGTTTGTAAAACATGTATGCCCCAACTCCCACCAGACCTATCCCCTAACTTATAATAAATATGACATAATCAATCCCCCACATGAAGGCGTCAGCACTATAGGGCTTATTAAACTGGCTGAAAATGATTTTTTGTAAACACCATAATTAAGTGCTTGAAGCATTTACAGCTTCTAGAACTACAACTGATGTGATTGAGAAACACTATGCCCTCTTTTGAGCGATTTTGACCCATATATTTGACCTCTGACCTTGAAGGATGACCTTGAGGCTTGACCTTTCACTACTCAAAATGTGCAGGTCCATGAGATACACATGCATGCCAAATATCAAGTTGCTATCTTAAATATTGCATAAAAATATACAAAAATGAGGGTAGTGAGTTATGTCAAGATTGTGTTTTATACAAAATAACTTTATTTTAATGGTTGAAACCATTTTAGTGTTGCCTGCACTATTATCAATCCAATAATTATGGAATTCAAAGTCCAATTTTCACATGGTGTTTATTACAACTGAAAGCCTAATCAAGCGAGGTTTCCATGGGAATTTACGGTAATTGAAATGACTAATTTAATTTTATGCTACGAGCCCCTGCGACCTTGACCATTTGAGCTAAAAATCAATAAGCATCTTCCTTTTTTCCCCCAAGTAACCAGCTTACCGATCTGGATGATGGAAGGACTAAGCTTTCTCAATATATTGTGCAGAAATGAAATGGTCTTTGGATTGACCTTGTCGTATGGACACATGCAAGAGTAAAACAAGAGCACCGCCAAGCGGGTGCAGACCGCTCATCTATTTGTCNTTCTACTTAAGTGTGTAACATTTGGAACGCTGATTAAATTTGAATCGAGGCGTATGGCCATATTTTGTCTCGTTACTCTTCTTTTGCACTCTTCTTTTGCGTGGAATTCTTAAGGACTATTTCGAGTTCCGTAAACGGGAAAGATAATAATTAATATTACTACGCAATGTTAGATTCAGATTTTATTTAAATTTAATGTGTTTTTGCTTTTATTTTATTAAATAAAGACAAAATAATTGACGACTAAGAAAATTGATGGGATAAATAGAATACTAGGATTAGCGTTGAAAAGAGAGAAGTTTATGTTGCTCGGCTCGAACACCGAAAGCGCTCGCCAAGGCTCGCGCTTCCGGCGTTCTAAGCCTCGCAACATAAACTTCTCTCTATTCAACGCTAACCTAGTATTCTCTATTTACTACATCAAGTGTCAAAGCATTAATGAGGTATCACATAGCAATACATTTTGAGTTACAAGCCCCTACGAATTTTGACCTGTTGCCATCAAAATCAATAGATGTCTTTCTTTCATACCAAATAACCAACATACATATTCAGAAGATCATAGGTCGAAGCATTCTCTAGACATCATGCAGAGACTCCTATCATGATACAACGTCAAGCCTCTGTGGCCTTGACCTTTGGCTTGATGACCTTAAGTCAAAAGGTGTCTACCTTTCCTCCCAAGCAAAGTATTCTCAAGATTTAGTGCAACAAGAGATGTGTTTGTCAGAAACACAATGCCCCCTTCTGCACCGCTTTGAAGCCATATATTTGACCTTTGACCTTGAAGGATGACCTTGACCGTTCACCACTCAAAATGTGCAGGTCCATGAGATACACATGTATGCCAAATATCAAGTTGCTATCCTTAATATTGCAAAAGTTATGACCAATGGACAGACTGACAGTTAAAAAACTATATGCCACCCTTCGGGCGCATAAACACAAATTTTCTGTTACAAGACCTGTTGACCTCAAAAACAATAGGCATCTTCCGTTTTTCACAACTAACCAGTATACTGATTTGCATATTATGTCGAAGCAGTTTCAAGATATTGTGCAGAAACAAATTTTCTGTTACAATCCCTTGTGACCTTGACTTTTAACCTTAACAAATTCAATAGACGCCTTCCTCTCATCACAAGTATCCATCATACAAATTTGCAAGGTTGAAGGTCAAAGCCTTGTGAAGATATCGTACTGAGACAAATGGTCTATGGACCAATGTACCTTCCGACTGACAGGTGCAAAGCAATATACCCCTGCCTCTTTGAATGGCAGCAAAACCAGCAGTGCCATGTGCAATATACTTACAGCTACAGCTGAAGGGAAGAGAGGTTTAGAAGGGGCCGGCATGGGTGGCATTGACATGGGAGGGTTAGGACCCACGCCACCAGGCATGCCAGGACCTCCCATGAATGGGTGTGGTGGCATTGGCATTCCTCCCATCCTGCAAACATACAAATACTTATACTGTCACATCTACTGGCTAGACCTTTCAAGTCAAGTATACATATTAAATTTAAATGATAATCATTTGAATGCATCTGAATGAGATAACAAGTATTTTAGAAAACAGATTTTCAGAATTACAAGCGACAAATAACAAGCATAACATTTAAAACCAGAGATGTTTGTAAAACATGTATACCCCAACTCCCACCAGACCTATCCCCTAACTTATAATAAATATGACATATTCAAATCCCCCACATGAAGACATCAGAAATATAGGGCTTATTAAACTGGCTGAAACTGTTTTTTTGTTAACACCATTGTTATGTCCAGAATGTGTTTTATAAAAAATTATCAATCCAATAATTACGGAATTCAAAGCCCAATTTTCACATGGTGTTTATTACAACTGAAAGCCTAATCAAGTGAGGTTTCCATGGGAATTTACAGTAATTGAAATGACTATTGCACCTATTTAATTTTATGTTACGAGCCCCTGTGACCTTGACCATTTGAGCTAAAAATCAATAAGCATCTTCCTTTTTTCCCCCCTAGTAACCAGCTTACCGATTTGGATGATGAAAGGACTTAGCTTCCTCAAGATATTGTGCAGAAATGAAATGGTCTTCGGATTGACCTTGTCCAATGGACACACGCAAAAGAATTAACCTTCTTTGAAGGGGGGACATAACAATTTATACTTACATTGGCCCCATTCCTGCAACAGATTCAAATAAAATGTTATTGCACTATAAACATAACAAATGGTTGACTATAAACATAACAAAGTTGATATCTTGAGCAGACTTTAAGAAATGATCAATATAAAAGAGTTGCTTTAGTAGTGCCTTTTAGTGTATAATGACCATGAAATGTCCATTCCTTGAATTTAATAGTCCAAATTGTGTGAACTTTCTAAATAATATTTTTGAAATTAAATGAGAACCACTGCCTTTTAAGCTTTATATGGCACATCACAAGTGAATGTATCTAAAAGCCTAGTTACCCATATGCCCCATTCCTGGCCTCATGCCCATCGGCCCCATTCCCATGGGTGGTGGCATGGGGGGCATACCCATGAAGCCCATGTTGACTGGGGGGAGAGGCATGGAAGGGGGAGCTGGTGTGGCCGGGGAGGAAGTGGCACCCGGTTGGGAATCATCATCACTGTCACCACCTCGAGCTGCTTGTGCTTCAAACAGGACAATGCAAACATGTGGATTTTATAACAAAACTGATAATTCAGGATAGTTCTACAAATAAAAATATTAGTCTTATGCTTTGCTGGGAGTAACATTGAAATATCAGTGATCTAAATTTGGCAAATCAGTTTCAAAAAGTGATTAATAACAGTGAAATTATTGATAAATTTCGGTTTTAATATAACATCTTTTTCAAAGTTCCCACATTTATAAGTAAAGGCTATAGATCATCAACAATACCAAATTAAAAGTTTTGAAATTATGTACTTTGTTTGATTTCAGGATATTGAACATTTCTCTAGTATAAACAGTATATTGTGAATTAAATCAATATTCTAATGAAAATTAGAAACCTTCAAAACATCCTCTATATAATTAAAAAAAAATAAAAAATATTCCAATAAAGCATAACAGAAATGTCTGGGGCTTTTAAGTTTTGTTTTACAACAATCGTTTGCTGAAATTAGTATGAAAATAATTATGAAACAAATTTAAAAAGCTTACCTTTATTGTTTTTTAACCTTTCATGATCTTTGAGATCTTGCTCTGGAATGCCCTCCATTCCATATATCTCAATTTCTACATTGTTTCTCCCAGGAATGGAGTTGGGTACCTTGTCTATCTTTTCTTTATGAACCTTCAAATAAAGACAGATTATCAATTTCAAAGCTGAAATATATAATACAATAATTACATTAGCAATTGCCCAACAAATATATAACACGTTTATCAAAAAAATATTTGGATTTTATTAAACAATTCACATGATTCATCGTATCAATTCCAATTTGATGTATGCCTTTAAATTATAATGTATAAAGCTTATCCATGTACCATACAAAAATTAAATTGATTTATAATTCTGGCAGATTGTATGTATACTCAGTACATACTTTACAAAATCATTTATGAGATCATTTTTAAAATCATCTTACCTGCATGCAATGTATTGAAAGACCTGGACCTGTGTACAACTTCTTATGACATATATGGCACTTAAAATGTTTAGCTTTTTGGTGCTGTATCAAAATCTTCTCATCATCAAATTCTCGGTTGCAATACCTGCATACTATTAAGGAAATACACGGTGTTCTGATTGGATTGTAGAAAATTCCTGTATTGTTAACTCATACATGTAGAAGGATTCAATTAATGAATTATAGAATATGATTTTTGTTCTGTTAATTTGTTAGACTCCTTGTATTTGAACAATATATTTAAGCAAATGTTTCCAGATAGATCTTCTAAATCGCAAACTCCAAATTTTGGTGAAACAGAAAAAATTGGATTTTCTAACTCAGTTTTATTTGTACATGCCAAGTGTTGTGATTTATGGGTTAAGTAAATTGTAACTGTGAGCGATAATTACGGGTGGGTAATATTGCAGCGCATAAATCGCTAATAGCCAGGAATGGCAATCTTTCTGCTACGTTAATTGTTATCAGTTAATAGTTTACAATTAGTTACTAGCAATCTCTAAGGAGCAGAAGTTAAGAAACTCTTTTGTCTAAACTTAACATTATGGAGCGTGTCAATTAAAATATGCCAAATGCTTCAGGTCAAAATTGTGATCTTACATTGAAATCTACAGGAAACTACAGAAATACCTTGTGACTTTGCAACCTTAAAAACAATATATTACTATTATTAGTAATTTACTACATCCATAATCCACATGAAACAGAAACGAGTAACATGTTCAAAAGAATAGATGTTTAGGTATTTCATAAACATAAACGTTTGCCATTTTTATGCAAACGCTCGGCTGTGGGTGCTTGGATTTTATTTTTACCTTTGACCTTGCAGGTCATCATTGACCTTGACCTTTTCACCACTCAAAACAGGGCTTTTTTTAAGCGGACGCCCGCTTGCCCGTGCCGAGTGAAAATCGTCTCGGGCAAGTGATTTTCCAAAGTAGATAGCCCGCCGGGCAAGTCCGTTTCGTATTAACATCTTTCCGGTGTTTTTTCGACTTTTCCCCTTTTATCTATTTATTTTCTTTGGGTCAATATAATTTTTGTCCGCCATCTTTGAAATATTTTAAGTGATCGATTTTTAGCAAAGTAAAGCACTGCAATATCATATTGTTAAGCAATAGTTTAACCAAATTATATTTTGATTATTTATTTGCTAGTAAAATGGTTTTCATTTTCTGCAGTCAAACGATATGCACATTTTATCTCATGTGCAAAATACGTACATTTTTTCGGATTGTCCCTTTCGGATACACTATTTTTCGTCGATTCTAAATTATGTTTGATGTCTTTAAATTGTTTTTATAGAATGACGAATACACATGCGGTGATACGGATGGTCTGCTTTATAATATTTCGCATTGCATTTAACAGAAATTGCAACTCTAAAGACTAAAAAAGTACAATAAGTTGGGGCTCGGACGTGTTGAATTTGAACATGGAAAAACGGCTTTTAATGAGGTGTCCAAAGCAAGGTCAAGTTTTAGTCTGTCAGTCAATACATTACTTAAGCAATAAAACAAAATTTGACATAGCAATGATGCACTTTTTAGGTCCTCAAAGGCTTAAAATCATTTTGCTTTGGGGGGCTTCGCACCCCTGATCCCCAACTAAGGGGTTCCACCTCTAACCCCCGCCAGGGCTTGCATCCCCTGGACCCCGGCTGATTTACAGGATTGGAACTTTAGGTCCATTACAACCCCTGTCACTATTCAATAAAATAAAACTGTCCAGATTTTGTTTTGTTGAAAACTTTATATTATAAAAACAATTCTTATTTTATTTTTGATATATTGAATATAGCTGAAATTAAATCGAGTATAATAATGCATGTAAATCAATGCTTTAAAGATCAATAAAAAATTGACTTCTAAATAGGGCAACCAGTTTTTAATGAGGGCAAGTAGATGTTCAAAGTAACTTGCCCCGGGGCAAGTGAGTGTCAATTTCTTACGTTAACCCCTGCTCAAAATGTGCAGGTCGATGAGAAACACATGAACCCCCCCCCCCATTTTATTTTTTTTACCTTTGACCTTGAAGGATGACCTTGACCTTTCACCACTAAAAATGTGCAGCTCCATGAAATACACATGCATGCTAAATATCAAGTTGCTATCTTCAATAATGCAAAAGTAATCGCCAATGTTAAAGTTTTCGGATGACTACGACGACGACAACGTGGCAGACGAGAGGGCTATGACAATACCTCGGGTTTTCTTCAAAAACAGCCGAGCTAAAAAATTAAAATGAATTACGAGTTAGCCTTTCACATCAAATCGGGACAGGTATATATAAGTCAATATAAATTGCCGCCAGTCTTTTGATGATTTTTGCATTGGCAGACTCTAGTCAATATAAATTGCCGCCATAGTCTTTTTACGATTTTTGCTTTGGCAGACTCTCGGAGTCAGATTTATCAGAACGCAAATTATTTCAGCTATGGCAGACTCATGATTTATTCTGAACGCGAATTATTTCAGCTAGGTATATACACGTTTACATTGCATAAATCATCTAACGTGATTTGCTAAGTCGATAAGCTATTAAAGACCACTATGCACGTGTTTCACCACATCTTACAAGTAGTAACGAAAGTGGAAACTCTACGACAAATGCACGTCACCATTTTTTAGAAACTTTGTTAAATTCCGTTAACAGTAAGCATTATTAAACAAAAACAGGGTTATTCGTTAAAGGATACCAGCACCAGGGCTTCAATTGCTTTTTCTTTTTTCGTCCCATTGCGATTTACCAGCTTATTCGCTTTTTTTTACAATAAAAAAATGTGTCCCGTGAAGATTTTCTACCAAAATGGCGTGCGAAATGCCCGTATGTTTAGTCATTCGGATTAATTCGGATTTAGGTTAGACTCCAGTAATTTTTACGTTTATAACTTTACTTCAGTCATTTCACGGCAGTCAGGTAACCAACCCAAATTTACATTTTTTGTTTCCATGCTTCTAAAATCGTACAGTATTACACACGATTGGCTTGCCAAAGATTGTGTGTTTAAAATTTCCTATTTTTAGTTTACTTAAAGATGTTATATATTTCTTGTATCTTTGTCAACCATCGGCCGTCAGTACTTTAAACCATTCTGGATAACTGTGGTGGGTTTCTGTACAGCAAATTAATGTCCGAAAAATTACATAATTTGCCATAAGATGTCTGTTTACATTGAAAAGGACTCCTTGATCACTGTGTTTATACCTTGACCATTCTTGCAAAAAACTTGTCGTTGCCTTTGAGTCATCGCCTACTTTTAATGAACATTTTCCCACTTGTCTTCATATTATTATGATGGTTATCCTTGTTAAGCTGATATTGAATTGATGTGAACCATTAACACAATAATGGGATTAATAAAATATGTCTTATATGTTGGTGGACAGCACTCTTTCCACCTGTGCACAGTGTATTGTACGGAGAGTATTGGTTATCACATATCTAGTTTAAAATGTATGCATTATTAACATGGGATTGAAGGTTACAATGTGTGCTATTCTCTTATATTTATACCCCCACAAACGAAGTTTAGGGGGGTATATAGGAGTGAGCTTGTCGATCTGTCTGTCGGTCGGTCTGTCGGTCTGTATTGGTTGTCCGCTCTCTAACTCAAGTTGTTTTCATCCGATCTTCACTAAACTTGGTCAGAAGTAGTATGTAGATAATGTCTAGGTCAAGTTCGAATATGGGTCATGCCGGGTCAAAAACTAGGTCACGGGGTCACTAAGTGCGTTTTAAACATTGAGCATGGTGTCTGCTATTTTTTGTGAATATTGTTTATTAAACAACACATCCAGAAGGCCAAAAGCCCAAGTGGACAAAGTAAGCATACAGTGTTTACAACATAAATAATTTATGATTTTACAAAAAAAATAAAAAATAAAAAAAATACGTTTCATTGCAACAATTCATACATGTATAAATTAATATAGGTATAATTATATTAATAACTATTGATAGTATATATGTAATTGAATAGGTCGTATTACATCATTTGTAATGGAGCTTAATTATGACAACAAAATATCAAATAAGCTTATTGTATATATATTGGGTCTTCACATGACAATTGTCATAATAATAACACGTTTTACTAACCCGGCGTAACAAATTTCGTTTCACGTGATAGCGCACAGTATTTAACAAAATATCAATTATGCTTTTTCATGCTTGTATCAATTTCATAAGAATTAACCCTAGAACAACATGAAAAATATTCTGTGTCAATGCGGCATATGTCTGTGACAAAGCTCTAGTAGTATTTGTATTATTTTGTGGAAGTGCCACCTTGGTTGTATTACTTTGTTTTAGTCGAAAACTTTTATGTTTTTATCTTAATTTTTTAAGCAGTTAAACAGCATAGTGCACTAAATAAATAACAGTCAATCACGGAAAAAAACATATTATCATGCAAAGACTCAGCGGGTTATTTTGCTATCCGCAAAATAGTTTCAAAACTACACATTTTTAAACAAAAACTAGTATTTTCCGGGATTCAATATACTTCAATAAAGTTTAGGATATGTTTTGGGGGAAGAGCGATTCCATTTGTTATTGTTAATGCATTATTTGCTTTCACTTGCATATGGTTTCGTATGCTGAGGTTATATGATATATGGTTATTGTTCCTTTTAGCTACATTGGATTTTGTGCTAAGATTTATTGTGATGCTATGACAAATATAATTGATTTTTTTTTATACACAGGAACAAGATTTGAAATTTGCAAAAACATTCATTTCAGCGAATTAAAACATCTATAATGATAGACATAAAATTAAAATGGTCTTTTCTTACAATTGAATGACCTGTAACAAAATCTAGAATCTATACTGGTATGTTTAAACGTCATGGCCGTTAATAAGTGTTTAACCCCAAAAACATGTTTTTCACTATTTATCTACAAGTGTGTGACCAGTGTGTCCAAATATATTGTCTTCCATTTATCATGCTTTGTTACTGCATTAAATGTTTTATATGTAAATGTGTGCTCATGTTTTACGATCTGAATGTTATTTCTGCATTGTTCACATACTTTTTTTATACAAAAACCCCCTTTTATTTAATTATTTTCTTCATTGTAACATTATATAAAGTTGTTTCATAAGATTTTAAAAAGTGGGTAAAGTATTGTTTATACTGGTTCAAAGTGTTGAACATTGATTTCTCGCTGGTTTTCTTAGTGCTATTGTTTAGGAATATTCTTATTGCTATAGTCTTGGAATTTTATCAAGTGGACCTTCCACATTACTGATAAGGAATCGTAGCTGGCAAATTTTGAGTTTTAAAATGAGTTTAAAAAATATCACATGTAAATTCAATGCAAATATGGATCTGATTCACATTTTAAGACACAAAGATAACCTTTTTTAAATTAAAATAGTTAAAATATATATGAGTTAAGTTTTTATTTTGTTCATATCTTTTTTATTACCAGAATGTTTCCTGATATCAGAATGTCCTTTAATGTGCCAGTTTCAATGTCATTCAGTTTTGTTTTACATGGGTTCACATGAATATCAGGTGCCCATTTGATTTGTCATCATATGACACATTTAAATTAAGATGTAATTTGTGAAGAAGTATTATTAGTGAGCTACGACCTCTATTTCTATTCAATTCCAGTAATTGTATATATTTCCTTTTAATTATATGCACACCATTTATAACAGGTACATATTGATCTTTTGTAAACTCGCAATTAAGTTATATTATTATTTTTTTCAAAAGATCCCATGTAGGACAAGGTCAAGGTGCATGTTCTGTCAAGCTCCTAGTTAAAATGCTAAATACAACTGTATATTAATCCATACTATTTTTTACATGTGTGAAATCCATTGTGTGTGATTGTATATGCCATTTTATTGTTTTGTTGTATTTATTCCACTTTTTGAATAAAGGATTTCTAAACATTACTGTTTCAAGAAATAATATGAATTGGATTCCACTTCGTGTTTTAGCTCACATCAGCATGAAGTGCTCCTAGTGAGCCATTGTGGCCATTAGCTGTCATGAGTTATTTTTGTGTGTATAAAGTGTAATGTGCCATCAACAGTTTTATTCTCCTCTTCTTAAACCACGGATTTTTATTAAACTTCACATGAAACTTCACAGGAATGATTCTTGGCTGACATTCTTCCACTTGTTCAAATTGTACTGGATCACTGCATATGAAGGTCACCAGAGCCAAACATATATTTTGAAAGTGCAAACTTTAAAAATCTCTGAAACAGTGAGGCTCAGAGCTAAAACATTTGATACATAACATCATATAGTTGTATTCTACAAAGTTTTTTTAAATCCTGCACTTTGGGTAAAAACCGGCCACTCCCTAGGCTGCACATAATTTTTATAGACTAGTATAGAAAAGTTACTTAAAAAGTTAAAAAAGATTCTAAAACGTCAAGAACCATAGGTGTAAATATTTGGCATGTGTCATCATATGGTGGATCTTCTAGTCAGTTTGCTCAGTTCATGCCCCTTGGGTCAAAACTGACAGTGCCCTGAGGGTTAAATGGTTAATATAATATAAGCATCATAAATTATACATATATGTTCTCTTTAATTAAAGGGATCAGAGGTGTACTTTTTGCTATTTAACATTAATTAATATAAGTCGTGTACCATGTACCAAGTTCTCTCAATCGGCTCTAAGGACTCACAACTGTCCATGCTGTTGTCAAATGGTTTATATAGATTTGTAGCAAAATATGTTAAAATATCTTTGTCATGGCATATACACAACATTTGCCTGATGATCGTCGAAGTACAAAAAAATAGTAAAGGTCAAGAACCGTTTATCACCTCACAATATGTTTATTATTATCTTCTTATCAAAAAGAAATATATTTAAAATTGAATTTATACTATTTCGTGCAAGTTGAAAGTGTATCTTGCCCATGTCGGCATTGGGATAATTATTATTCATTTGTTGTTCATACACGTTCTTATAATATTTTTCGGCGTAGATGGCTGACCCTGGTTTTGACCTTTATTGACCTTTATCAACAGCCAATAAAATGTAGAGATTTTCAATCAGTAGGCCCGAATAAAAACATTCTTGTTCTGAATTGGCTAAATTAAAAAAACAAAAAAACGATAGGAATGCAGCATTGCATTGTGCAACGATGCTTATCGAATGTTGAGTGCGAAGCTATCGTATATATCATGTTTAGTGTGAAGCTTTCGTATACCATTAGGCCTATAGAAATGTTGAGAGGATACAACAGAATAGCTTTTGTGCTTACCACTTTATATAAGCCACAGCGATTATACTTGGAGGCTGTGTTCATTATATCATTTAATATAATAATAGCTGTTCCCTTTTGTTAAAACATTTTGTTAAAACATAATGTAAACTTCAAGCAGTACGGGTCAAATATGATGGGAATGTGATTTATTGCAAAATTGTCATACCCTTCCCATCCACAAATGCAACAAATGTCAAGACGATCAAAAAATAAGCGGTAAAGGTCCAGTAAAAAAGTTAGTTATTACATCAATTATTTTTAAAGAGAATTAAACAATTTAGTGGTATTCAAACGGTCAGCGAATGCATATTTACCGGTAGTGCGAATTCGGACACCGACTCTTAATGGGGCATGAGATTCGTCGGACATGGCGGCATCATAAATCAACAAATCTGACCTAGACGAGATAGCAAATCAGCTTGTCGAACAATTCAACCATCAGCTATATGTTGAAATGACTATTGAATTTAAAGGGATTTTAAACGAAGAACACGCAGAGTTGCGACCTGAAGATAATTCGTAAGGACAGGAAAAGTTCAAACTAAAACCATAAAACAAAAAATTCACATCCCAAACTCATGACGATCTGGTGCAGAATGCACGCCGAATGATTGTCGAAATATGTTGACTAATAAGTGATACAGACGATCCCAATCCATCTATAGAACAGAAGCTCTTATATAAAGTCAAGGCCACCAACCTACAGCTGAAGCCATCTGACATTTATCGTGTCCATCCACTGGGTCCAAAACGTCCAGACGTAACAGACGTGCCATCGTCATATTCTCTAAATTGAAAGCATGACGTCGTGTTCTTAATGCTCGCAAATCATTTGGAACTTGTGTATATGTCAGAGATCCCTAGACGAACTACATGTCAAAGCTCTTCGTTGAGACCATATGTCTTAAACGTGAGGGTAGGCTGCTGTCAACTTGATTTGTGCGATGAAACGTTCATGCACTGATTGTAACAAACATAGGTGAACACAGAAGTCCCATCAAAGAGACTTATGCTTTGGTTTTCATCCGTACATGCCATCCTATCCTCCTGAGACCTTCCTTAGATGCGTCTCAAAACTTAAATGTTGTGCTATTTACTGAACGGTGTTGTCCTTACAAGACATTTTGGCATCCATTGATGGTGACTTGACATTCTGTTTTATATCACATGACTCATTAATCCGTAAAAAAATATATTTACTATATATCTGATCCATAATAATATTTTAGAAATCGGTAAAGTTAATTTATTACTTAATTACATTTATGACTGTTTAGTAAATGCTTAAAAAATATCACATCTAAGTAATAGATAAACGATTTTATGGTTTCAGTGTGTCAATTCTTGTCAATTATTGAAAACCATACGGGGAATCTGTGTAGCCTCTGGGCTATCGAATCATCCTTATGATTAATTTAAATATCGATACTGTTTTTACTATTAATCGTAAGTCGTCCTTTAAACCACGAACACAATTGTTCTTCTTGCGATGATTTATTGTTCGTTCTTTTATAATCTGATTATTGTCGTTTATTATAATTTTTATTAAATCTGACTGCATTTATGTATTTAAATGGTATGTTTATGTTCGACACAAACTCGGGATATCGTTAATCCCTCGATTTTTTTGTGAAGTGTACCTCGCAAACTTCACCTCATTTTTAAAGATTTACCTTGTATCATTTTTTTCGATTCATTCTATTAACAGTTAATGGTTAGAGGTCGGATACAAAATTGCTGTTTAACATATGTCTGTTTCCCTTTTGTAATTATTTCTGTTGTGTATGTGCGTGTGTTTGTGCTGCATGTTGTATATTTCTCATTGAGTCTCCCACTACGACAATAATTTATTTGGTTTATGAAAGCTGCCGACTGCTCGTGTGTTTTTTTTTATTCACTTTCCCCGCAAAGGTTAATATTTTCTACCAAATACATGTAAAGAAGCGAGTGACTCCTCAGTACATATGGATTTTTTGCAAACTCCCAATCGGTAGTCAGAAGGTACGCTAAATGAAAAAGTCATTGATTTCTCAAATACTATGTATATATCTTTAACTGGCATCCACCTACATATCGACCCAACAACACATTTACTAAATCTGATATCACATTGACTCAACTAAATGCCAATTGAACTCAATCATATGTAAAGTGAACTCAACATTATGCAAATTCGACTCAACTTGGTGTCATAGTGACTGAACATAATGCCATCTTGACCAAACATTGTCATAACTTTACTACTCATTTTGCCAATTTTACACACCACACTGCTAACTTGACTAAACTCAACACAAACTTGACTAAACAGAATGAAACCTGGACTCAATGTCAAGCATACTTGACCAAACATAATGTCAACTTGACTCGTACAAATGACAGAGTTCTTCTTGGCACGAACATATTAAACATGTAACGTCATTCGCATCTTAAATTTAGAATTCCACGATAATGTTAAAATACAAATTGAAACGCGAAACGCTCAATCAAATTTATATCTCATATATAAGACCCACACTTGAATACGATTCTAATGGTACGGGCAATTGCACTATGGAAAGGAACTGAGATACAATTAGACGCTGATCAAATGTACCTATGCAGACAAAAAATGACAACATGGACGCGTGAATCGAATATAACACACATACTGTAGTGTACTAGTATCGAAAGTGTTAACATCTATAACGAGAGCGCCGATGGCGCTGAAAGCCTAGTTGCAAGATACAGGGAAGTTGCTGCTGAAGTAAATGTTAAAGGTTACAATATACTAAATAATTGAGTCATAAAGGGCTATACTCTCTAAAAAAACATCATATTTTACTCGAATGCATGTTTTACTCTTTAGACTGTTGTTCTGGTTTAATCGTTTGGTGATATTGATGAGGTAAGCATAGGTGTTCGCTACTGAATCCCTGAAATTTGATAAAGTTAGAGATTTAAGTAAAAAAATGGCACTGAAAAAGGTTACAATCCACTAGAAAACGGCGGAAAATAAGAAGGTGCAAAAACAGTCGATTTTGATTTGTGTCAAACTCTTTTTTGGTGTGAACATGACATATCTTTTTTATTGCTTAAATCGATTCAGCTTAGAATGCCCTTTAAGAAAAGGTATGGTTATGGGGGTCTCTTTGTGCAAAATGTTGCATTTATTTTCGCTTAAAGTTGTCGCTTCTACATTGAATTATATAGGAAAAACATTTAGTATATTGTGACCTAAACGATTTGTGACATCACGAGTCGCCTCCCTTTTTGGTTCATGCTACCAAAATGTTCTATTTTTTAGAAACGGGAATTCCAAATCGTGACGAATGTGAATGGTTTCAAAATGACATAACTATGAAAATAAATACGTAGAATTACATTATTTCACGCATACCATTATGCAACCATTCGTTTTCTTTTCCGACTTGATACATTTACAGCTTTCCATTTAATATTTTACAGGCACAACACTCGCCCAGAATTCGCGCGAATCCATTAAATTCGATGCCACATTTAAACCGTTAGCTCTACTCGTAACGTTAATTTCTGGCTCAAAGTAAATCATTTTAATTTCAATTAACACATCTCTATTACTTTCAAACTCTACTTCATCAAATCCATAGAAAGGCAGGTCAGAATCCATGTCATAAATCAGAAAACATTCATCGTACTCCGCCATTTTTTACACATTTTCAAAGAATGAAAGTGCTTTATGCCCCACTTCCTGTTGAGAATATGTAAATTTCTATTT
>VMBQ01006419.1:0-10455 GCA_007657795.1 Dreissena rostriformis | reverse complement strand
CATTTTGTATCCCTCCGTGGTCCATTCGAAAGTAGTGCCTATTTCTAAAGAGTTCCTTTTCTCTTCGGGTTTAAAAGCAATTTAGCGATCGCACCCATGCCTTTTGCAATTATTTCCTGCATCCTAGGTGTGTCTGCAACATTTTGGTGCTTTTCATTGGGGATTACGTTGAAAGATGAACGTTTGGGGTGCTTTTATTGAAGTACGGGGCTTTTGTCGAAATTTCAATTCCGAAACTCTGTTTTCCGAGGGTGCTTGCCTTTGAGCGAATTTTACTTTCTTAGAAGTTGCGAGACCATATATTTTTGAGTGCATTTATTGAAAGAGGACAGATTTATCTTTAAAATGATACCGGTCTTGCAAAATTTGATATATAGGAAATATAAGAAAAATGCTTTGTAAGTTGGCGGTTTTATAATGGGACCCTATGGGAAATGGAATTAGTGTATTATAACCTTAAAAAAGCGCATATACCGAGTCTTCGGGGCCAATATTTATAGAAAATCACTATTAAGATGTGTTATTGTATTGATTGGATTACTTTTAGCGGGAAAACATATGATTTATATAATAATGGATGTGTTTTCTACTTTTTTTAAGGGAAAACGCGAATTTTCGGGTAAAAAAAGTAAAAAAAAGTACGGACACCCGACTTTTGCGCCTCAGTGCTCACCCGATCGTGCTTTAAGGAACTTTCAGCATGTTTAACACATCAGTTATGTCCATTGCATGCAAATAAGTGTAAATGAGCTGTTAATTTCTTTGTTTTATATGATTTACACGCGAATTTAGGTCGTATTACCTTCGAAATCAAAGTACAGAAAACGGAAGCCAGATGGCTTATCATGTGTGATACTCAAATGCTTCTTTAAGGTATTTATAGTTGTAAGATCGACCTGAAATTTTGTATTTGTGATACGAATAGATTAATAATGATGTAGATGCGTTTTCTTCATGATCCGAAAAGTTTAAGTTTCCTTTAAAAAAGCGCATATACCGAGTCTTCGGGGCCAGATAAACTTTTAAGACAAGTACATAACAAAACATTTCCAATAAACATCAAAGCCCATGGTGGGTGCAAATTAAAAACACATGTAGCCTGCGGCCTAAATGGAATGTTTAGCATGCGCAATGGGTAATAACTATTGTTCACCTTTGCAAATATCCATGATATTCAACATTGTATAATTTATACACAGTATATTCACACATTTGGTCGAGAAGGTGACAACATTAAGTTTCTATCAATCCTGGCACACATGTACATGTGTTTACGCTTCGTGAACGGCTAGTTCATTTTTAGGGTAACTTTTAAAATTTACGGAACCTTCGAAACAAATGGTAAAAAAGTTACGTTCTGAAACACATTTATAAACGTAGTTCACAAAATTACTGATACAGAAAGAGGTAAAGACCCCAGTAGCCAGTGATATAAAGGTCACTTTTGCTTATATATTTTCGCAAATGAGGCAATTACTCAAGTAGACCTGGTATGGTTTAATATGGCTTATTATCAATTAAATACATTAGTCTGTGGTTTTACATAATATGTGCAAGTTTGGTCAAGATTGAATAAAAATTGAAGTCTCCATCACACCCCATGTGATGACCGGTACCGGATGGTGTGTACAGTTTGAGGGTACCATTCTTTAAAGTAACGTTACCGACAAAATAAGCCTTATGTTATAAATCAAGCAACCTGCATAATACTTGGTAAACATTTTACTTTCACTCGAATAAAACAAAACACATTTCACAAATTACCAGTGCAAAATAGAAGCATAAATCCTTGCAGCTAGGTCCTTAAACGTAAGTTTGCCTTCTAAAAGCCGTCTTAAAAAAAATGAATAAATCATAAGCGTCGGACAAAGCCGGAATGATCGGAACTCTTTTGTGTCTGTTTCTAATATCTTCATCTCTTAGCTTAACCATAAGATGATCCAAATCTATTTTCCCGGTATGTTTAAAGATGCATGTGCATATAGGAGAACTCGTATTTTGGATGAATCTGTTGATTAAGGATTTCTCTGAATCGAATCGACGAATTGTTTTAATGTTCAAAATTTGTTCGATGGACCACCACGCTGTTTTTGTTTCACAGACGACAAATATACGAAATGGTATAAAGTATAACCTGATTGTTTCAATGTCTACGTTTGTTTCAATGTCTACGTTTGTTTCTTTATGATAACACATATTAAAATAAAAATCTTCTGCTATTTGGGGGCTTTTTTCATAATCATGTTCATCGGTATCTTCTAGATATAAAATGAACCGTCTGTTCCTTTTTTGATGACGATCTGGGTTTTTCACATTGTCGAATACATAATCAGCGAACTCTTTGCAGTTGTTTGAAAGGTAATGGTAACCCATGCACTGATCTGTAAATAATATCCTGTCGATAATATCATGCACACACATATTTCCTTCAACCTCTGCAAGTTTCCTCGGGGAGTTACGAGACGTTTGTTTGAAGTATTGCACAACGGCATTCAATTCTTTGCTGCGCTGCATCGTAATAACGTCTGAATGTTTTTCGATAGACCACCACCATTTGTCGGTTTGAAAAACTACAAACTTATGATAAAACACAAAGCTAGTAATCTGGCAACACTTCAGAGGCGATTTATATGTCCAAGCCCTTTTAATCGACTCATTTTTGCCAACTTGAAACAAAAAATTGTGTATTGACTTTATATCGAAAAATGTAAGCGTAACATAAGATGATTGGTTTGCATCGGGAAATAAGTGAATGCTGTATTCCCATTTCTGCCCAATTTTAGCCGTACTTTTTCTTGAGTTCGAATCTTGACTAGACGCTAATCCCTGAAAATAACATATTGGGCAAGTAAAATAGTTTCGTACATCTAATCAATCAATCGTTATTTGATACATAATTAGATGAAACATTTGCATGTTGTTATGTTACCACGACTATGAAGCCCTTTCCTAGACTAAGCACGGTGTGAGAACGAGATACCTTACTTGCGGGAACGACATAGTAACTCGTGGGAAAGGCATAGTAACTCTTGGGAACGACAGTGTAAAGAGTGAGAACGACATATTTACCTAACTCCTCGGAACGGCTTAGTAACTCGTTAGACCGAGATATCTTACTGATTTTTCTGATGTGTAGTATACCAAATTAAGTAAACCTCCCTTGTATCAGCAATTAAAAAATGCTTTATACAATGTGTTTTCTGATTTTCCAGCTTTATCGTTAACACGTGTTTATTATTCTGCTCCGACGACTTGTTAACAGAAGAGAGCGTTTTCGTGCCCAAGATTTACTTAGTCATTCCCTCGACTTACCTAGTCATTTCTCTTGTAAGATAATTCGGGTTAAGGCAAACTTAGTCTTCGCAAGTCTTATTGTATTGCTGTTATGTCGTTCCATGTGACAATCAGTATATCAAGATAATTATAAAGTATAAATAAGCTTTCTTGTTCGTCTCGTAAAGTACATTTTTATTATTTATACATTGTTACGCGTTGTTATAACAAAATGCTGCTTAGAATTTTGTTTACTAGAAAATTATACCGTAAATAGGCTGCAAAACGTACTTGTTAATACAGATTACACAGGCAAGTGCAGAAAGCGAACTTAAATTAATATTGTGAATGCAGATAAATGATCATTATGTAAAATAATATTCACCATCCTTGGAATGTATAACTGTCCCCGAACTCGCTTTATTAGTGTACACGTCTGCAATTATATTGACCAGAAGTAATGCATAGTTGAAATGTATTATTATATATCGATACAATATCGTTGACTGAACGATCTGTGTCATTTAAGCGATTCATTGTTTGAATGATAAAACACTTTAGATTGCCAACAAAAAAACATATGAATCCAAAAGGTAGCGTACAAAAATTCAACATACACAAATGTTGAGTATTTTCTAAGTCTGTGTTGTTTTTAGCTATGGAAACTTTTATTGTTTTCGATTATGATGACTTTGATCGTTGTTTACTTAGATTTTTTATGGATTTTACGCAGTTATTAAAGTTAAATAGAAACTCATTATACTAGAACTGAACATATTTTTACAGAATATTTTGACTCAAGATATGTCATTATCAATGTTTTAAATACATGTACATGATCAAAAACCTAGTTCACAACCTACGTATTATATTAACAGCAAAAAACACTAGCAGCACAAATTATAGTGGGTTACAGCGTATAATTGCTTTAAGTCGAAAAGAAAATAACGCACTGAGTAACTTAATAAACGTACGAGAATGTTTATATTAAAAGATTGTTGTTTTTGCTATTATAGATAAATATTATAAGTTGTCTGCATACAAATACTACGAAAACTAAAGTTATGTTTCTTTTTTGACACTTACTTACCTCAAACTAATAATTACTGTTAATTATGCTGGCTTAAAATAAATTTGTGATGGGTGTTGGAAACGTTTTAACATTCAACATGACAAGCGGATATATCCCAGATAATTGTAATAAAACAATGGAATGTTTAAACTGCTTAACAACATATGTTAAGAATTTTCAGATACAGATCAGACTCCGCAAAATCTAGGAAGGACATACTACACACATTGTCCGATTGGATGGAATATTGTGAGACATTCGCTCAATTTGTCAGACATCTATGGTTGTTACTTGTGATATTTTCAAGTTTGTTGTCAGACATTGTGTCTGACTGCAATGAAGGTGAAGGACGATAATTATATCGGTCATGACTTTTCTATTAACTTTGACAATTGAACAGTATTTGGAATGATTCCACACAAATTAAATTGCCTTACACTGTACTCGAGATCATTGAACGCCGAGATCCCAAGCGCTTAGCATTCGGTCATTCAAAATTATATCAACACATCTGACCGGGCCTCAAAATGATATACTATATGCATGGCCCACTTACCCCCGCTCCCCCTTTTTCCCCACCAAAGCAAAACAGAAGAGGGCGTCACAAAACACCCTATAATGTTGGCATTGATGTTTATATTTAAACAATAAAACAAACATATTTATCAACATGAATAGATTTCCCTCATGCGTCCATAATATGTTCTTTGGAATCCATGACATTTCTTATGATAAAATGATCATATGAGAACAAGTCCTATGTACTATTTAATGCAAAGCTTTTATTATTACTCATATACAAACTTTTTTTATTCAATTTAAATCTTTTAATTTATCCAAACGCATAATTGTCTTCTATTAATTCCACAAATTTTGTCCTCGAAGGAACTTTCTTTCGTAGGAACTTTCTTTTTAAGAGATATATACACATTTAGAAGTGCTAATCTATAGTGTTGACATGGTTTGTAAAAGAAAGGACAGTTGATTATCTTTAAACTGCCCAGCAAAAGGACGACGGACAACAAAAGCGAACATCATGTTCCCAATTAAATGGAAGGGGCAGTGGAATTTGCACAGGTCTTGTTTTTAATAGACGGACCCCGGCCGCCACTGATGCCGACGAAGTTGTTACAAACATTAATGATACATGTTAACTTTTAAACGCATTTTGAACCTAATTGGAATGTGGTCGCTTACGCAAAGTATTTATGAAATCACTCAGAAGAGGCAACATAAATGAGTTACCTGTCATTCATGTTAATGTATTTAAAAAAAATACGGATGAATAATCCAATCCAATACATTTACTGCAAACTCTTCGTCAGAAAACAAAATAGCGAACGATTTCCGGCTACTGGTTATTTGCTACATATACAGATAGTCCAACAAGCCAGGATCAAATTTGCGAACGCGAAATATATTTGCGAATGGGCTTTTGTAAAATATTTGGTTGATAATTTTACTATTAACAGGCGAAACTTATGTTTTAACTATTATTAATTGTTACAAACTAGCAATTTGTAATATTTTGAGAGAGTATTCGTCGTGTTTAATAATTATTTTGGTCGAGTATTAATCGTTTGTAATAATTTTTTTGACATGATGCACGAAATTAAGTTTGAATATACATATACATTCAAAAACATAAAATCGAACAGTTCCAATCTAATTAACTGCATACAACAATGTTCAATTACCTGTAAGGCAAAACCGAGGTTGCATATATATGACCTATTATGTTGTACCTTTGTCCTGTCATTAAATTCTGACCTTTTTACACGAGAGCTTCATCAATGTATGTTATTTATTAAAAACGTTGATACATGTGGGCAGTGTATCAAATGCAAAAATTAACGACACATACTTTAAAACACCGTTGCGTCGTACGAAACGTATATATCGTGTACTATGTATCATTATATGCTCGTTGTAAGATGATATGTATTTTGCGGCTGGTTTCCGATCATTAGTAAACAATATTTACAGGAACATTTCAAAATAAACACATGTCAAAGTACTTCAAAATAATGTTTACATTATGCAAGTCCATTGTTTCAAAACAAGTCAGTCATATATTTGTCTTCATACAAATAGATACAGGTACAATAGAAGAGGTAAACTGTTAAGTGTAGTAAATTACAATTACAGCAAAACCTTAAACATTCTTTTCAATCAGTAGATTGTACTTTGCGATTTGAAGTAAAACAAATAAAACGTAATATATCAACACATAAAACAATATAAATACCTTTAAAAGTAGCTGCATAGCAATGCTTTCCACGCGAAACGTCAAGGAAGTTAAACCTACAAATCAGTCACAAATGGTTGAGTCATGATTGTAGATAAAATATAAGGGACCAACTTTTTATCATGGCAATTAAACTAGGAAAACATGTCATATTTCCCTTGAATAAATGACAAAGCAGTATTTACATTTAAAATGTGAATACTCTAACATTTAGAATAAATGAACGTGACAGACATCTCATTGTCTAGTCAAACAGTATTGTAAAAGTTAACGCGTCATGTATCCCATGTAAAAAGAAAGTATTTGAGTTTGCGGACACATTCTACCATGGTAATAAGTCTTAGTTTTCGGAAAATTTAATTTTTTAGACACACTCCTTTCTAGCCAAAATATTGTGTTTTGAATCCTATTGTTCTTTCAACCAAATTTGAAATGAATCTCAATGTTATGAGAGTTTCATTTTATCCGAATTCGTCTAACTGGCATAAGCGTGAATCACTTGCTATGTCACACGTGGGTTTTTTTACTACCGGATGACGGTTATTAAGTCTAGAAAATGAATGCATACGGTATGTCAGTTGACTGTTACGTTTGTTACATTTGGGTAGACAGGCATGTGTTAGCGATACAGGTAATGATTTCACACGATAGCATTAAGAAGTTACGAACTTGAAATGACCTTCGTAAGAAAACCGATAAGATCTGCTTTATGTATTTACAGTTTTGTGTTTGGTATCATTTGAAGATAAACTGTTTGCTTTAATTAAGTTCCACTAATAATAATCTCAACATTTCTTAGTTATTTGTATAATTAAATGTACTATATAGCTATATGTTGTGCCGATGATCTGTATCCTTTTGATTATAGTACACACTTATCTAAACTTCGAAACGGCCTCTTTTTTAATTGTCATATCGGATTAACGATGATGCATTTCTTTGTTAAATTTGTCACACACAATTTTGTTTTACAAAGCTATCTATTGTTCCTTGTTCAAAAGACTATTAACGGGGTTATGACGCCCAAGTCAGCATAGTATTTATGTTCAACAATATGATATCAAGTTTTATCATAGCGAACGGGCTTTTATTAAAGATTTGGTTGAACTATTTGCAATTGAGAAGCGAACAATTAGGGTTTAACTATTGTGGACCTATACACTCCCTTAATTTTAATCTTTCCACAAACTATATAAAACACTTTGAAAAAAAATAATGTCGTCATTAATACTGATATTGGCACGATGCAGCAATATTAAATTTAAACAAATATTACAACACAATATTATAAAATATAAATCATAGCAATTTTAATTGTTCACGTAAGCGCTTTTCAACGACACACACTGAAAAAGTCTAAAGGTTATACCTTGATACTTTTGAATCGCAAACTTCACAAAATAGAAAGAAGTTTCAAATAAACAGCGTTTAATTTTTACGGATCTTAAACCGTGAAGAAATGTGGGCTTTACTTACAAAGCTAAGTATTGTATAATACAAGTCATCCAAAGCATGAAATAAATTCATGTTCTATACATTATTCATCCTCTGATTCTCATATATTCATAAGCAAACAAAAACGCTGAGGATTCATGAGGTACTCCTTGTATACCATTTATAAGTACACATGTCCATAGCAATGTCGATAAGTCAACACTTGTATGAACTATAGTATATTTTATTTTAAAAGCTTTGTATAAATTATGTATCAAAGTGATTATTAATCTTAAAAAAGATGGGATAAATAAAATACCAGATTGTGACGAATACTGCCAAGTTAATTTGCTCGGCACAACGATCCTGCTCCTCGCGCCGAGGGTCGTGATTCAATTGACTGTATTATCTGACAATATTCAACGTTGTAATTGATACAATGTTAATTGTCTGGCCACTTTGTTTCTGAAATTAAGTATATAAACACATTGCATTAGTACAATAATTGAAAACAGAGACTTATACAGGTCGCTTTACGGGAATGTTATTAGAAATTTATGTCATAATATAAACATGTCATACAACCTTTCACGAGACTGTTTTTAAAGCCTTGCTAAATAAAGGTATCTTTATTCAACACTAAGCTTGTCAAAATATTCTTAATGTGTGTTTTTTTTTAATTGTATGAACAATAATTTTCAAGCGTAATCTGCTTTAATTATCGTATAAAACTACAGAAACGTATAACAAACTTCCAAGGTCAGTACACGCAGACATATATGTTTGTTAACTTCTAAAGTTATCATACGCACTTCAAAATTGCTCAAGTTCATAAACGTAAACGTTTGAAGAACCGTACCTGTGAAAAATCCGTTAAACCGACTACACAAACGTGATTACATTTATTAAATGCAACCTGTTAAATCTTAACACCCAACTGGGTACCCGACCTGGCAGACTGCCAACGAACAAAGCTATTTTGTAATTCGATATTTTTCGATAATTGCACATTTATGCAGACGTTTTTTGCAAATGGAAGTAACGCGCACATTTAGTAATTATGTTCATGTTTTATGACTTGGGTAATAATCATTAAAAATGAATGTTTAACACCGATTTCTTTGTTTTAAATAAAAGAAATAATGCTTAAAATATACTCGACTTGTGTGGCTTCTTATACTATATGCATATAAAAACATGTCACACTTTAATATCGCTTTCAATTATACAAATCATATTTAATAATTTTATCATTAAATAAAAGCTAGTAAGATTTTATAGTCTCATAAATATCTATATTTCTGTACCCTGGTGCATTGTTGCATACTTAAGAGTACCCGGGGTACTTTTAAATAGCACCTGAGCCGACAAGACCAATGGAGCCCAACTGCATTGGGTAGCACACAGGAGACATCAATTAAACTGTTTCCTGTAAAGAGACTAAACGAGATTATTGCTGCAGAGTAAAAAAAAGAAGCAGCAAAAGCAAACACAACAGATTGCTGCAAAAAGTAGGAAGAGATTTTGAGCAAACTAATCGAATAATAATGCAGATGTGAATAAGATTTCAATCGAATGTTTATCATTAAAAAATAATTAGGTACTGGCAAAATTTTAAAGTAAGGTTTTAATCTAAAATATATTTTGCATTAAAGATAACAAATTTAATTCATAGACAATATTAATGAATATTAACATAATATTGGATACAACTATTCGAAATAAAAGTTTCATCCGGAGGTTATAGCATTTTAAAGAAAAGATACAGACACAATTATCACATGAATGACATACCGTTTTATACGTCGAATGAGAAAATCTTTAGCAACTATTATGCAAATGTGTGTTTTAACCGGGTGATAATTCTCGGTCGCATTAGGATTTTTATTTCAACCTTCTGTCATCATGCATGTGCAGAAAAAAAAATTGGATACGAAAACAAATTTGGGTAGGAAAAAAAAATCTACACAAAAAATTGGGTACGAAAAACAAGTGGGTACGACAATTATGGGAACGAACATTTTGGGTACGAAAAAAATGTGGATACGAACATTTTGGGTACGAAAAAAAATTGGGTAGGACAAAAAATGGTACGAAAAAAAATTGGGTACGAACAATTTTGGGCACGAACACATTTTTGGGTGATCGACAATGGCCTATGTGGGCGGGACCCTGGGGTGGGTAATGTTAACATTGATGGTTAAAAAGTTTGGGTACGAAAATAAATTTGGATAGGAAAAAATATGGGTACGAAAACAATTGCCGTTGATGTAAAGATTTAGAGTATGTGTATTTACAGACAGCTATTTTGTCGTCACCGGCTGTCGTCTTCATGCTCGAGACGGTTTCCCCAGTGCGTTGAGCGCACTGGGTACCCCCGCCCCGAGTCCCCCCTTTAAGGCCACCCCCTCGATGTTTCTGGATACCT
>VMBQ01006418.1:52966-56771 GCA_007657795.1 Dreissena rostriformis | reverse complement strand
GACAAAATAAAATTGGACATATAATAATCAAAATATACAAATCGTCGATATTTTGAATTATCCCTGCACTGTTATTAATTACACTGGTAGTTTTCCTTGAAATAAAAAAAAACACTTGGTTGGAAAATCCCTAAAGGAAATTGATATTTTACTTGACAAATATTTGAGTCTTCTTCTGTAAAATTAAGGGCGTCTGTTTGTTTATGCTACCGTTTACTACGACAAAAATCATTAAACGTGGTTAAAACACGACTCCCTGTGTTGTTAGGGCCCATAGTGTATTGATATCAAAATGTAAATTGAAGTTATTAAGTAATGTTCATATGTAAAAGAAGCCTTAACTGTACGCAAATCTAATATAAATACCACTTCATGAAAATTGATAGTTTTCTGTTCTTCCCATGACATGAATTTATGTATACACATTTCAGATATTAATATTGTATTTTTTGTCAAAGTTATATCATATNATTTTGTCTAAACATGTCATTGAATTTACACATATATTATATATATACATATTGTATATTTTGTTTCGGTCAACATTGTAATTACCTGACACGTGGCATTCCTTTAACTTATTTAAAAGTGTATGCATTAAAGACGATGAGCATATGTATTAGTCTAAATAAACTGTTTTTCCATTAACCTTTAATTTTTTGTTCTCTTATTCAGTTCGAACTTTCTATCAGTTCAGTACTTTATAAATTGGTGACCTTAATTTTAGGTGAGCGCTAAAGGGCCATCATGGCCCTCTTGTTTTAAATAACTGGAACATGTGATTAGAAAATATTTTTTATGAGAATTCTCATACTTGTTTATGGGAGGAAAACCGTTCAACTTATACATGTATTAAGAACCGAATGACACCGAAAATAAAATACATTTGTATATCGATACAAATTGAATCAATTTTGGGCTCTAATGAACTTTCAGTTTTAGTTTCTAATTTGGTAAAATCACTTTATCCTTCACAAAGAGACATCTTGAACATTAACACGAATGGCAAGTATATACATTTTTAAAAGGCGATATACTTTTTTCTTATAGTTAACTTATATCGTTTATATCTGCGTCACTTTACGCAATTTTTGTAAACATATTAATCCAAACGCGGCAATGTTCGTTATTTCATCAAATGCAAAAAATGCACATTTAACAAGTGGAATCATTTATTACAACGACTTTCATTAATAACATTTTCTGCATCGATCCTACCCGATTACTGACGTTCCTGGTACGGTCCCTGAAACAAGAGGGAAAGGATATAATACGTGCATATCGTATGTTGTATTCATCATAGCGGTAAAGTACCCAACTATTAATTGGACGCTTTATAATAATAAAGCATTACTCATCTATAATAATAACAATAATTACTGATCTCCTTTTTGATAGTATATTATACATTTGCTGTCAGTCACTTCATAGAATGACCAAAACACATATTTGAAGTTGAATATCAGTAGTTAAATAAGAAAAGCGACCGAGACACTAGATGTTTCATTATTTCTAAAGGAATTTAGTTGAATTTAATTTTGAGGGCAATGTCTGCATGTAAGCTATCTACTAACAAAATTACATGACTCTACATCCATCCAAAATCAAATTAATGAGCTGATTTGTATTTATATTTGTATTAAAAGTGACCCTGACCTAACTATCCCTTATTTGCAACCCCTCGCTAGATCGCAAGACCTTTTCTAGCCGGCGAATTTCGTTTATTCACCAGGTTTGCCCTCAACTCGCGAAGCTACTGAACCGAAAGGCCTGTCAAAAGTGATAAAGGTTTGTTGAGGGCTTGCCTTGGGAACAAACACATGACATATGTTAATAGTGCATAGTGTGACTTCGAGCATTTAGTTTAATGTATATCAACAAATGTACGCGAACGTTTGCGTCCTAATTGTTGCATGTTATAATATAATTTTCACCAAAAAACTGAACTCGCTTAAATGAGGTGTGTAACATCGATCACAGAAATTGTTGGAAAACAGAAATGAACAAAAACCCATTTGCCTCCGATATGAGGCTAATAATAAGGGGTTCACTCCTGCTGGGATACATGTTGTTGTTGTTGCAAGCATAGTGCATTTTTAAGCATTAATCTTCTCAAAACTTTCGATTTAAGTATTCAATATTGTTTGATGATTTGAACACTATACTGTAGGAAAATAGATACATAAACGTCCGACTGTTTTCACATTTCGGTGTCTGCATTACTATCGTTAAGTAAAAAAACACAGGCAACTTTCGCTTAAGTACATGTATTTTTGTATAGGAGCTTATGAAGTAGCATAACCATTGTCCATGGTATGCATTAAACATGTAATTGCCTAATATCTGAACATTTCATTAAACAAATCATGGTCTTCGCCAATCCACAGTTTGAATTGTGTCTTATACAACACATGCCGCACAATACCGCACAAACTTGTGGATATCTAAACTGCTTTTTGTGGATTTAAACATATTTTATTTCCAAAATAGTCACACGTACAGTTGACAGAAATACAAAATATACATAGAAATACATCTTATTTGAAAAAGGGTAGGACCTGAAGTTCTAACAACACTATTAATGGCCTTTAACTGTTTTGTTATTTACATTACACGTTAGTGACGATAGCGTGATTTTGTAAAGCTCTTTGTAACACGGTCAAAAGTACATTTGTAATAAGAAATGAAAAAAAGTGCGCAAGAAAAACAACGACAGAAAATCATGATTTATAGAGAATTAGAAATAAAACTATTTTACATACTGTACATACTTAAGATCCTAAGTCCTGTCCAGACTTTGTGCTACAACAACATTATAGAAAACGCTTTGTCGTCTTAATAAATTTCTGAACTTTTTTAAATATGAAGCAGTTGGTGTCATTATCAAACATGTTATTACAAATCAGCATTGTATTACAGTTTATAGGTTCTATTGCGTGAAGGGTTTCGAAAAGAGTTGTAAGTTGTACAGATAAAAACGTGAACAAATAAAGAAGAAATGATACACCAATTCAACTTCTACACATACACGTAAAGGTGAAGGTTTTAAGTGATTGGTAAACAAGTGCAATTTCAAGTTGCTGCAGTCATTCCTTAGTCGAGCATGTAAAATAGACGATTTTCTATCACCAACATTAACTTGAAAACATGTAGTTACATGGTAACTTATAAGCTCGGTTCAATAGAAACACCCTAATATCTGGGTTCTTGCAAACCTATACCTTTTGTCGAATTGTATAATATTTTTAACTATTTAACAGCCATAAGGGCATTTGTATAAACCTTTACGGGCGATTAGGAACATTTAACATTGTTTACGTAGTATTACCGTCATCTGATACAATTTAGTATTCAAATGATGGTCTTTCTCATTATATTGCACTCGATAAGGTTAAACAAAACCTGCAATGAGGAACGATTTAGCATTATATCAGATCTTTAATAAATAAATAAGGTTGAGAACTCTAGATTCAAACAGTGATCCGAACCACAATCAACTTAACATTTATTTATTGGCTGAATTCAAACATTGCAAAATGCCATACCAATCAGTGTATAGCCTTAGCGCAAATGTGATATAACAATCCAACTTCTTTCCTGAAAACATAGCACTGTGTAATTTACAACAAACAAAGGAATGTTCTTTAAATTAAAAATGAATTATAGTTCCGAATATCTACATTGTTGTTAGCTATCGTTATATGTGAAATTACGGGTTTATTTCTTTTTAAGCACGGTAAATACATGTAGCTCATTTCAAGATGCATGCACATACCACACTGATTTAATAGTATGCGCCTGTCTG
>VMBQ01006418.1:12966-50466 GCA_007657795.1 Dreissena rostriformis | reverse complement strand
TTTATTCACTAGCCTTGTCCTAATCTCACGAGTCTTGCTGAGCCGCAAGGCCCTTCAAAAGCGATAACGGTCTTGTTAAGGGCTTGCTTTTTGAACAAACAGATAACATCTGTTCACAATACATAGAGTGACGTCGGGCATTTAGTGTAATGCACATCAGCAAATTTAGGCGAACGTTTGCGGGCTATGTTAGAATATGTCCTTCAAATCACACAACGCACTTACGATTGTAACATTAATCACAGAATAATTGTGATTTTCAATTGTTGGAAGACCGAAATGAATAAAACTTATTTGTCTCAGATAAGAAGCTGTAAATAAGGGGTTCATTCCTGACAGTATCAACGTTGTTGTTGTTTTAAGCATAGCGCATTTAAGTATTAATTCATTAAATACTTTTTGTAACGATATATATCGTTTGATTTTAATTGATATATTTTAGGACAAATATATACAAAAACGTCTGAATGCTTTTATATTTCGGTTTCTGTATTAGTATCCAAAGCTTTTTTGTCGGTACGCATTATGTTGCGTAAAAGTACCCAGGCAACCGCTGGTAAAATTCTTTAGAACAGGATTTTATTAAATTGTATTAAGTACTATAATCATCGACCATTGTCCACGGTATGCATTATACTTTTCTAATAAACACAAAATGTACACAAATAGAAGCATTGTGTTCGCTAATGCACAGTTTGGATTGCGTGTTTCAGACGCTAAAGTAGGTTAAGACAACACATTATAAAGAAGTGAAACTCCAGAAGCTGCAGCAGTATTGCATTTCTACACACCTTCGTGGTCCTTTATTTATGGCAAGGAACCAATTGCCAAAACGGTACAGTACGGCACAAAAGAAACAACATATACACATAATAGAATAAAGCTGGGGTCACCGCCTTGGAACGGTCAACGCTAAGCACTGGGGGTTTAAACCGGTTATAGAGCGCTCAATCCACACTTGGCCCAGCAATATTCATGATACATTTAAGTGTAAATAAAATTTAACCATGCCGCAAAATACCGAACAAACTACGAAACGTCAAAACGGCGTTTATGTTGAAAGAAACTGATATGTTAGGTGAGTTGGCATGAAGTTGAGTCAAGTGGACATTTTTATGAGTCTAAATGACATTATATTGGGTAAAGTTTGCTTTACTTTGAGTCCAGTTTTCATTCGGTTGAGTTTAGCTTTGTAATGAGGTTTAGTTTTAGACACATTGTGTTGTGTCAAACTTTACATTAAACATATTTTATTTCCGAAAGCAAATAATGAAATTAGTACATATAAATACATTTGGCCCATACATACAAAAGGGAAAAGGGTTAGATCTAAAGCTCTACAACATTATCGGGGATATTTCCCTTAGGATTGTATTAACATTGTATGACGGTGGCAGTAAAAAAGGGGCGGTATCACATCAGAGTGTGAATGCGAGTGTATGATGTGTATAAGAAGTTTAAACATATTCCAGTATTGTTTGGAATTTCTCGATTAAATAAGAAAATGTTGTTTCAAATTTGGAGTAAAACAGTTCCTTTGCATGTTTAATCATATGGTTGACTCTATGAGCGTATTTGAATTTAGCCTAGTTGTTTACAGAAGGTTGTTGAAAAGCGGTAGCTTTAAGTCTGTCGCGTTTACGCGCAAATGTACGTATCATCGAGTCGTACCAGGGTTTATCATTAGGACGTATTGTAACTTGTTTAAATGGAATACATAATTTCATTTGTAGCATACTCTACACTCATCATTCCTATAAAATTCCAATTTTCGATTTTAATTAAATGGTTAAGACATTGAAAATCTGCTCATTATACAACCATACATGTCTCTGCATCGGTTTACTAATGGCTGTTGGGACTTTAATATGCGCAGCCGGGGCATAATGATCACTAGCACAATTATCAATTGATACTGCCTCACTGTTCATTACAATTAATTTGACGGAGAACTATTGGCAGTGACTCTAGTTGCTTCTGTTATAACGTTGCTTAAATTAAATATTACCAGTGACTGTTTAAGACAGGTTCAGTTTTAAAGTTGGTTTTCGTTTAAAACCAAGAAACCAAATGTAATTAATTTTGGTTCATATCCAAGGTTTTATCAATATTAGTTTCAAGGTCATTCCAAAAAGAAACATAAAAGACGATAAAAGCAGCAAAGTAAAGTAGAGAAGTAGCCAGTATTAATTTCGATCCATACACCGGGACAGTCTAACTCAATTACATGCCGCGACAGTATAGACTCATTTACACAAATTAATAAGCCGCTGGATGGTGTTAAATTTTGTTGGTGATAACCTTCAGTGAAACCTTCAATTGTTAAAACATTATCGGAAACAACATCAGGTTGATGTGAGTTTTTTACGGCAACAATATTTACTTGAATTAAATAACCCCGCGGTCAAAATGGCATAAAGCGTAGTACATGTGTCGTAATCTTGGGTCAAGATGGAATTATTTGTATTTAATATGTATACGTAAGTACATAAGTTGAGTCGATAAGTTTAGTCGAATTCGACATAATGTTGAGTTCAAATGACATATGATTGAGTCAAATCCAATGAGGAAAAAATACGATTGTCAACATTAAATACGCAGTTTTATGGAAAAGTATCATGTTCCATCGGGTTCAACAATAGCAAAAAACGCATTTGAATTCTATAACGCGTCTGATTGTTTAAGAAGTTCGCAAATCTAGCTTAACTAACTGTTTAATAGGTGATTACTGTCATGCTGAAACGGTTTATCAAAATGAGAATTTTTTAACTTTTTGTCACAGATTCAAGAAATAAACGAACAATGTACATCCGTGTGCGAAATAACATTAATGCCGCAGACGTATACTGAATATACACTTTCGTTTACGAAAAATCATCGTTAGAGAAATTGATAAAATTATAAAGCGTCTCAGACGCGAAACGATTTAAAAATTTCGATTTCTTATGTTATCGTTATATTTTGTTACAACACGTGGATGGTAACACGAAGTATAAAATAAATGGCAACCCATGTGAAGACGAATGGTAAGGTCCACAGATAATTTAGTCGTAAAGTTTCAAAGACGACCCAAACATAAACTCTGAATTACACACACACAGACGTGTAGACGGATGGCTGAGTGGATTTGGCTCTTGTCTTTTACTCCATGGATCAGTGGTTCGAGCCCTGGTGAGGTTAACTTTTTGTCTATTTTCTTTCGTTTTTTACTTTTATTCTTGTTTTTATATTAGAGCTCTTTAGTTCTGATGTTTATATTTATCAATTAAGAGCATTTAATGACAAACTTCAAAATATGCCAAAACAAGTGTGAACAAGTCCCTTTAAACTATTCGTATATCCGTCAAAGATAGTGTAATCTCTAAATCTCGATACTATGATAACGCAAGGCATGCAAAAGGTTTGATTACAAATTTGCAAACAGCAACAATTTTAAACATGATAATTTAAAATGATCGAAATGTTGATCACTCATTATTGAAAAACATTCATACATCCACATTGGTCAAAAGAATTCGTTTATTGCCGTTATTAAGATGAATACAATTGTGTGCATCTATCCGACTAGAAAACAGACGTGGTTGGTATGGTCCCTGAAAGCAGATATTATCACGTGTACATTGGTATTGAACACTGTGGATAACGTACACAAATATGAAGCAAAAATGGAAAAATATATATTGCTTTAATCAAAACAAAAACAACGCTGAATGGTATGAGTAAAACAAATGTCAATTGCAATGATATACTGGAACTGATTTCTAACAGGGTTACGAACGAGACGAGGTCAATATGCTTCATATTTACATATTACAAGTGATTTTCATGTGATGCATACATGACCTACCGTTGCAGGGATACACGTGGCAATACACCATGCAGTTCTCGTAGACCCACTGTGTATAATCTGGATCTGTACACAGGGCTCCGTCATCATACGATGGACAAGCGGGGTTGACATCTTTGCAGACAAATGTAGCTGTAAAGAGGTTATTACATCCAAATAAAACATCTTTTAACCTAAGAAAGCATTAGCATGAACGGTCATATCCCGTAAGATTATATAATAATAAATTAACATTAATATATATTTTTTTAAATATATATATATACAAATAGGGGTCTTATGGGTCATAAACGGACGTAATATTACACATTATTCGTTCATAGGTCAGAGCGTTTTTAAAGGTTTATTCTATTGAAAACAAAATATTGGAGAATATGTTCTTGTTATTTATTCAAGCTTTATTGGCTTGGAAACGTTTATTTTTTTAAACCAACAACCATTATTCAAATATCTGTATTTACTGTGCTTACTTGGTCTACAGAATGCACAATACAATGGGCAGTTCTTCTTTGCAAACGGTAGATAATTGTTTGTATTCGGATCGTCTACACATATATCTCGACCAAACAGGACACAGTCTTTTAAATCCTCGCAAGGTTCTGAATAGTGAAAAGTGGAAGACAAATCGTTAAACATGCAATTTAAAAGCTCGGAACGATAGAAACTCCTTAATATCTGTGTTCTTGACAGTGCCATCATTGTAAACCTATATCTTTTTAAAATAAATTGTATGATAATAGTTACTATTTAACAATATTTGAATGTGTGTGACCCTCAACGGGGAACTTGGAAATTAAATATTGTTTAGCTATTAAAGATGTTAACTGTTTTATTTTAAGTATTCAGTTGCTGTTCTTTCGCATTGCATTGACCTAGATAGGGGTGAGTAAAACGCGCATTGAAGAATAATTTAGAATTATATCAGATCTTCAATCATCAAATATGCATTATAAGTCAAGCAGTGATCCGGAGCACATCCAACTTATCATTTGCTCATTGGTTGAATTCAAACATTAAAAAAAAAATCATGCAAATCAGTGTTTAGCCTTTGCGCACATTTGTTTTAAAAATCCAACTCCTTTCCTGAACAAATAACACTGGGTGATGGCAGCAATTGAAAACAAAAATGTAATGCTTTTTAATTAAAATTGAATTCTAAAGCAGAATATTGAAATTTGTGTAAGCTATTGTTTTAAGCGAAATTGCGATTTAAATAAAAAGTTGAGTTAAGCAAGGCAAGCAGTTCATTTCACGATGCATCCACCAATCACAGTCACAGTGATTAAAACGTATGCGCCTGTGCCTTGTCAAGTTCAGCCCTAACATTAGTGTACATGGAATCTATAACATGTTTTCTTACCTGGGGTGACGTTGTTGGTGCCGTTCGATGTGACAGTTGGCGTGGCGGTTGTGATGGGTGTGCTTGTGGAGGGTGTGGTTGCAGTTGCAGTGGGTGTTACAGAAGAGCTTGGGGTTAATAGTGTAGAAGAAGGTGTCGTCACAATTGAAGTTGTGGTCGATAGTATAGTAGAAGGTGACGACTCAATTGAGATTGTCTTTGATATTGTAGTATAAGGTGTCGCCTTAATTGAAGTTGTCGTTGATGGTATAGTAGAAGGTGTCGCCACAATTGAAGTTGTCGCAGGTGGTGTAGAAGAAGGTGTCGCCTGAATTGAAATTGTAGTTGATGGTGTAATAGAAGGTGTCGCCTGAATTGAAGTTGTCGTTGATGGTATAATAGAAGGTGTCGCCTGAATTGAAGTTGTCTCAGATGGTGTAATAGAAGGTGTCGCCTGAATTGAAGTTGACTCGGATGGTGTAATAGAAGGTGTCGCCTGAATTGAAGTTGTCGTTGATGATGTAGAAGAAATTGTCGCCCCCATTGACGATTGGGTTGATGCTGTTGTAGAATTATCAGAGGGCGTTGATGGCGATACGGATACATTAGTTGGTGAAGATGGTGTCGTAGAATTAACAGACGAATTATAGGACGGAGTAACCTTTGACACTGTGAACAAAACAGCATACGAATAAAACGCCCGTCAAATATTGTAAAACAAACTACATTGTCAAAAATCAAATGCATTCCCGGCGGAATGAAATCATGACAAAATATATATTTCTAATGGTAATATTTTATTTCTAAGTGTAGAGATCATCGGCTTAGAGTAAATATATATACAGCTCATGTTTATTGATATACCTTTATATAAACGTGTTGTCAACGCAGAAAAGAAACATTTAACGAAGTTTAAAGTTTTCGAAAGTGAATAAATTACTCTTATTAAGAATATTCATGACAATTTCAGGCATTAATTTACAGTTGATGGTATATGCAATTTTAGAAAATGATAATACAATTAAGCCTATATTAAACAATAGAGTAAGTGTTTCATGTTTTCATAATGATTGATATCAATAACATGTATACATGTGTCACAAACACTGATGCCTCCACGACACGACCCAGGAAAATCGACTATATATTCTACAATGGACAAAACTGCAAAGGGCCATAATTCTGCGGAATTGGTCGCAGCCGAAAGTACGTTCTTTACGATCGTCAGTCATCTTTGGGGGACTGTACGAGGAACAAACAAACAATGGGCCTCAATTAAACCAAAATGATTGCAGAACTTGTTAATTGCTTTACGATCATATAAACATCAAGGTCATTCAGCTGTAACAGATTTAGCAAAATAGGGCAAGCATTTAAAGAAAAGTTGAGAATACATAATTGTTGGGCTTAATATACTCAATAGTGGAAAAAAGGGACAAAAGGTCGTTATTCTGTCAAAACTAGCTGCAGATTCATTTCCCTACTGGTAGATGACATAAACATAAATCTGTTAAAGTTTGAGTCAGATCCACACAGCCCTTAAAGAAGTCGAAAATACAAGCTTTACAATAATAAANAAAAAAAAAAAAAAAAAAAAAAAAAAAAAAAAAAAAAAAACAAAGGGAAATATTTGTACCTGGGCGCAGAAACAAAAATCATTTGTAGCAGAGAGAACAAAAATATCTGCTAAGTTTGAGGAAAACCGACTGAAAACGTTGTTTAACTAAGGACTTCGGAAACGAATTCGTTCGACTTAACAGTGTCAACAGAGACAACCCCACCATCATATATAGGGGAGGATCGGGGGCATAAATGCATGCTATGTTTACACCATTGGTCAGACGGAAGGTTGTATAGTTAACAAAGATGACTTCCAACTTACTCCATATCAAGTATATAATATTTTATACTTTTTTAATATCATAACGACAAGGAACTTACAAGTCTGATAACATTTTTGAAACTAATAAACTGACAGACATGCAAACGTTAGGTACTTATAAATCGTAGCTGACTATTTTGAAAGGTTAAGGAAAAGCTCCCTGCATGTTTACATAGACAAACACAAAATTATTTATGGGAATACCATAAACTGATAGTATTTGAAACTGCTAAAGACTAATTTAATAGACTTTTGCCAAGGGGGTTCAGTTGTAATCATATGCATAAGGCCTTATGCCATTAAAAATGATCATCGTTCTGAGAAAACTAGGCCCAATGCATGTGCATGAAGCGTCGTCACAGGTTAGCCTATGCAGTCCGCACAAGCCAATCAGGGACAACATTTTCAGCTTTTATGGGATGTATTTCTTTAAAAATAAGTCTTTTCTAAACGAAAATACAGTCTGAACGGAAAATGTAGTCCCTGATTAGCCTGTGCGGACTGCATAGGCTAATCTGGGATTACACTTGACGCACATTTATACAGCCCATTTGTATCAGAAAGAGGCTCAAATAAACAAACGCTACATGGCTATTCTAAGGCGCTATCATCCTTTTGCGATGCGTATTAAACTTTGATTGATGTTCTTATGCCCCTTGAAAACCCCTGAAAATTATATTTGCACATAAACTGTATATAACATAACATATTTGTTATAAATAACGCGCGAACCTGCAGCGTACTTAAAGTTAACCTAGTTGAAACGTATTCATAGCGTATATCACCTTAAGATACATTGTCCATACGCATTATACGATGGCAGCATACACAATAGCATGATGGTTTCTTCACAAAACGGGCAGAGGATCGAAATATATATTTACCCGGCACCGTGACAGTGATGTTCGGCTTACTATCCCACTCGGGAGTGATTGGGTGGGGATGAAATATGGTGAGAAATTCAGATCCAGAACTCTCTACGAAATAAAACACGGTCTATGAAATAAAACACGGTCTATGAAATAAATTATCACGTTTTCCATGAAATAAACCAATGCTCATGAACAAAAATTACATATGAAATAAAACTCGAAGTAGAATAATAAATCTTTTTTTGTTATTCTATGAAATAAAAATGAAATTAAACGATCTCTGCCTATGAAAAAACAATGTTTACTAAATTAAAACAATTCATTTGAAACACAAAACGAATCAGCATATTGTTTAGTACACGTATTTTTAACATAATTTGTTCTGTTTAAGTTTATTTAGCACAGTATCCAGTAAGCCGATAGTTGGCGACAGCATGACAATTCAAAGTCATACCCCGTATGCACTCTAACTAAAATATATGATAATCGAAATGAAATTATGAAAACATGATCTGTTCTCACAGATATGAGCAGAAATAAAAACATGTACATATTCTAGATGAACAAAAGATCATATTTCAGACTTGAAGTATCTGTACTGTTTGTGGAATACAAGAAAATAAGCAAATTATTGGTCATTGGTTTATGGGAAGTAAAATATCATACATATTTAATATAGCAATATAAATATGTTGTACCAAGAAAAATTGGAAAAATAAAATATATGAACTTTTTAATAAATTAATTTATAAAATATATGTATATATAATTTCCTATTTTCTATGATCAATAGAGATTCATTAACAAAGTATATGCCGACATATATTTCTATTTTATATCATTTTATAATCAATTGTAAACAGTAGTAGACGCATTCTTAGAAACTAGAAGTATTATGTCTATGACAAACACGTATTTTGAATAAAGGTCAATATTACCTGATGTAACTCTAAACGGCGTGGTTGACTGTGTCGCGACGGTTCCTACAAACATTGAAATGCATCGTTCACACTCACATACCTGATCTGCCGCTTTCTGAGAGACAACAAAGAATATCATATGAATGTAGTATGATATATTAAAAGCTGAGATCAAGTATTAACCGTTTCCTTGGTAACACAATATTTTCCTGCTTTATTCAAATTCAAATAATTAAATCATAATATGCTTCTGCACTAGATTTGTAATAAATTACTTCATTAAATGAGGATCTCATTATTGGCATCTGTATGAGCAACCAATCTTGCACATATAAGCGATTATATAACCATACCAATAATAGCAATACAACGCGATATGTGACGTCACAAATTCGATCCACAACGGAGCGGTAGGGCAACCGTCGGGAAACATCAAACGAGAAGCTCTGAGATTTTGCAAGAAGTACCATTTTAGTACCTCGATCTGGGGAAACTTGGCTCAATGCATGTGTAGTCCCGCACAGGCTGATCATACGACGATACTTTCCCTGATTAGCCTGAGTGGACTAAAAAGGCTTATCCAGGATGACACTTTACGCTCATGCATTCAGCTCAGTTTTCCTCGAACAAGACTCATATGTGTGTATCCGATGACAAGACATGGCAAATGTCTGAAAGTCGGATTTCTATGCTTTTTCCTGACGATAATAAGCGTACTGTTAAATGCCAAACATTTTGAACAAGAAATGTGTTCGTCAGAAACACAATGCCCCCTACTGCGCCGCTTTGAATTAAAACAATTATTGTTTGATTATATCCCTTTAAAAATTATTACTTCCCTTTGTGAAAATGATCTGTACCTGCCAAATGATAAATAGAAATTATCTCCCTTTAAAGCTTGTTACTTCACTTGGATTTTGTTTTTTGACCTTTGATCTCGAAGGATGACCTTTACCTTTCAGCACTCAAAATGTGCAGCTCCATGAGATACACATGCATGCCAAATATCAAGTTGCTCACGTTTTCCATTCAATATTGCAAAAGTTATGGCCAATGTTAAAGTTTTCGGACGGACGCACAGACATACAAACTGACAGTTCAACTGCTATATGCCACCCTACCGGGGGCATAAAACAGACGGGGCCTTTTGCAAAGCATTCCCATTGGGTAATTACAGGAATAGCATTCTTTTATATTTCGGCTCTATCGTCGATTTTTCTTTTTAAGAGAATACAAATACGTTATTGTACAATTTCGCTTTCTCCTAATACACAAAGAGCGTATTACAACAAACAACTCCTATTTAAGGAACAGTTTTGACTAAGACTCTTTGTAAATTTCCATGAACGATTTTCTCCAAAGGTTTACATATAAAGGCTATATCTAACACTTTTCTTAAGCCATCCAAAGGACTGAATCTTTTGATCTATGTTTAAAGTTAAACGTATGTTACTTTATCAGGATCGACCACAATACGTTGAAAAACCACGAAAGAGAAGATAATGAATTCATATTTATGTTTTTTTTTTAATATGATCCATGAAATATATTTAACTGTTGCCCAATAAAGTGATATATTTCGTTGTACATAAAAGAAACAGTTTATACTGGAATCAATTGTTATCAATGTAACAATCATCTATTGCGGAAACTGGATTAGTTGCATTGCCATACAACGAATGGGCACTGATTAACCAATCAGGTTAGCGTTCATACACTAATTTGCGAAAAACTAATACGCTCACCTAGGTTGTCAAATATTATAAACGCATTCGGCACAATGCAGTCTGTGTGTTACATAAATATTGTCAACTAGACATGCGTACGGATATTAAACGGGTATTCTTTATTTTTATGTCCATATTATTTAATACTTATTTGTAATAAATGTAAACTGATTGATTTATCAATAAATTTAAATGTAAGAAGACAGTCACATATATACGTATACACTGATAAGAAGGCATTGAATTTAATAATTATTAACTAAATATAGTTGAGAGATTCACGATGTTATGTGTATAATTGTAGAAAGAGAATGCTATGTTAGTGTCTTTGTGTACTTGAATTTATTCGACGAGTTTAAAAAAAAAGGTTAACAAGGCGCGGCTTGCCGAGCCGTGATACCTTTTCGGAGACAAGTCGGATACAATAAAGTACACAAAGACACTAACATAGTATTATTGTTATTATACAATATTAAAAAAATGGTGATTGCCTTCAACATATCAAGGCAAAATCAGAGTTACAAGACAACATATCGCTATATGCCTCGATTCAAATTAAATCAGCAGTTCAAATGCTTCATACTCAAGTAGAACATAAAAGTTTTTTTCAAACTTCAATTCTTGTTTCATCAAAGCAAAATACAAAAGAAAAAACAAAGATGCCTGACGATATACATGTATAAGCAAAGTAAAGGCAGGAAGGTATGTAAAGCACAATTTTACATGACACCTAGGGTTTCCGTCTAAAAAGTCATTTAGCTGTAGGATAAAATACGAATTGAACATATTTGTGTGTACTGACTTATAGTTTAGTGGTGTCGGTGTGCATGATTTCAACACAAGGCGATTTTGTTATCAATATAAATGACAGGTACATAATTAAAAATGTTAATTATGAGTGCAAACTTTTCATTAAATCATTCTTCTGACTGTGTTTACTGTTTTCATAAACCGAGCTAAATACTTTCATTAAGACTATTTTTACCGAAATTGAATACTTGAGTGGGGTAAAAATAGTTAATAGTCTTACATTCATGGACATACTTGTTCAGATGTTATTTTGTATTTCATTAAAAATAGCAGTTTCATGACATAATTATTATGTTGACACTAAATAAACACATTGCAACTGCAAACTTTGTTAACTGCATACTGTAGTGCACAAAGATCCAGCATTTACGTGATCTGATGTGCATCTTTCCGGTGTCCTACTTCAACAACGAAGATAGTTTTTGATATCCAGTTGAGTATTCTTACCTGTTATCCATATGAGCCTCGTTCTGGGAATACCGGGCGTAATGCATGTGCGTAAAGTGCCATCCCAGATTACCCTGTATAGTCCGCACAGGCTAATCTGGAACGACACTTTCCGTCCGAACTGGTTTTCCGCTAAAAAGAGACTTCCTTTAAACGAAATACCATAAACGCGGAAAATGTCGTCCCTTATAAGCATGTGTGGACTGCAGAGGCTTATCTGTGTTTACGCACATGCATTAAGCTCAGTTTTCTCTGAACGAGGCCCATATAATGGTCATGTTACATTTGAGAATTTGGTGGGTATGTAAAGAGTCAAGGTCACTGGGTATCGCATTAAAGGGGAAAGGCAGGTCGCTATTATGGTGAAATACTTCTTTTGAAAGCTCTTTATGATTCCAAAAGCAAGTTGAAAACCCAAGGACACTTTTAAACGTTAGCGTTCGGCATGAACGGCTACTGACCGTGCGTATAAGCTAGCACCGTTATTGGATCATTGCTAGGAGTACAAGTGACAGAAGAAAAAAAACAATTTGAGAGTTACTATTATGTTATTTTAAAAGCGTTGTTCGCCATTTCAAAGCGAGGTGTTTTACAAAGCGGCCAAGACAACCGAGACGATCATTCGTCGGGACTGGTGGCTTAGCGTTTACCGTCGGTGGTGGTGTTGCACTTCCGGTCCGTGGAGTTGTTGCTGTCCCAGCAGTCAACCGCGTGATGATGGCTCGCGTGGAACTGACGCTTGGGCTTCGCTTCACGGAGTCCCACTGAATACACGCGAATGTTTTTGTCATGCTATGCGAACTACAAAAAAAACTTATTTCAGCCGTATTACTGTATACTAATTTAAAGCGTGTAATAAATGATGTGCATTGTTAAATTATATATATTCGTCGGCATGAAAGTTCGTGCATTTCAATGACTTTTTATTGGACCAGTAAATTCGTGGATTATTTTATTTTGGAAAAAATAGGAATTTGGGTCGGTCATTTTTCGATGTGTTTGTGATAAATTCGTGGATCGATAAACGAAATCATCGCAAATTAATGTCTTACTTATATTTATGATTTTTACAATATTATCAAGAATGGTGTGAAGATGACTGATATTAACTTCAGGCATTCAATGCACGAAACAATATTATTTATTCAAATTTAGCATTACAAGCTCATCGTCTTAAAACAGTTCATGGAAAATACATGGCACGAGGCATGGTCAATTTAATATCAGTATAAACGAATATAACAGATAGTTTACATGTTTATACTAATCTCTGTTTCGCTTGACAGGAGGGGCTAAAACGTTTGGGATCGCATTCGCCGTGGTACCTGTGCAAAAAGCCAAGATACCAGCATAAGCGTCAGGAAGTAAAGGTATCTATGGTTACTTTATATGAGCGTGACCTACTTCTGTCTCTTTTCCCTGGGATAAATGGGACCGGTGGGGTCATTGGCGCGGGGGTGACGTGTAGTGTAGGATGGGGCTGCGTGGGCTGACCGGCTACTGTAGGATGTTGTGGTATTCCACCACTTATTGCGGGTGTAGGCTGTCCGCCCCCACCTGTTGTGCACAAACATATGTATCCAACCTTTCGGAGATCGTTTTGCATAATTAATCAACTAGTAATTAAACGTGTACGTGTAAATGATTCTTTGTCCGCTGACACGTTTATCAACGGCATAGATATCGTATGAAAAAAATAAGCAGTTTGGCAAAAAAATAATGACTATATTGTGTCACTGCGTAGAACGAATACTGTTTAATAGCATTTAAGAAGTGTGTATTGTCTGGGACCACAATAAAATAAAACGCATGCAGATAAAATATTTTGAAGGCAGTGTGATGTTGTTTTCAAATTGTATACCTCCCCAAACAAGAATAAATTGCAGGTTGGGTTTGATGAACTGGTAAACTATTTAAGACTATGATTTGTCAAACAACCGCATGTTCAAATTCAGATATTCACAACGTGAACCTTAAGATGCACCAGATGGAGTGAAACTATATTATACAATGGAGTCCTTTAATTTAAGTGTTAAGGAATTAATGAACCAATTACCAAACAACAAGGCAGAAAACAAATGTAGTACACAAGACACACATGCACGCGGCAAACGCACACAAACGGTAAAAGAGTAGATCGCCACTTAGAAAACATATCGGACCCAAGGTGACCCAAGACTCTACGAATTCCCTATGAATAAGCAAGAAATACAAAATATTATAATAATATACCATACTTGTATTTATTACTTTCTAATATGCTTAAATATAATGTTCATCCAGATCAGAACACTAAATACTATGGATAGCCATTAAACGCCCGTTCAAACATTTGGTTATGCACGTTGTTCATACATATACAAAAAGGTTTGCTTTTTGGGAAAAGATAAGCCACGAAATTCACAAAAATTCGCCTAAGGAAAAAAGATTGTTTGCTTTAATGCTTCTACGGTACTCACATCGCCCGCATGTTTTCTTGCAGTTATCATCCACCCAGATTGTGTAGTCGGTTGTAGTGCATGTACTGCTGGGATATAGGTTACAGTTGGAGATCTTGTCCTCGCATACAGGGGGTGGCGTCGGGATACCTGCGACGGATGTTATATTGCGCATGTGAGCTTTATTCTGAGAAAACTAGGATTAATGCATGTGCATAAAGTGTCGTCCCAGATAAGCCTATGCAGTCCGCGCAGATAAATCATTGACAATACTTTCCTCTTACACTGGATTGTCACTAGGAAGAGATTTTCATTAAACGAAAAATACCATAAAAGCGAAAAGTGTCGGTCCTTACTAGCATGTGCGGAATGCACGGACTTATCTGGGACGCACATGAATTAAGTCCCGTTTTCCCAGAAGGAGGCTCAAATGTGTGTATTTTCTAGCCTGAAAAAAATTAGTGTGACGCTGCATTCACAAATTAACGTATTCTTTGTGAGTTGTTATATCACTTACCTTGGCAATATCCACAGTGTCTTAGTCACTTATTACGTTTGGCAATGTCCACAGTGTCTTCATCACTTATTACGTTTGGCAATGTCCAAGGTGTCTTAGTCACTAACTACGTTTGGCAATGTCCACAGTGTCTTCGTCACTTATTACGTTTGGCAATGTTCACAGTGTCTTAGTCATTTATTGCGTTTGGCAATGTTCACAGTGTCTTCGTCACTTATTACGTTTGGCAATGTCCACAGTGTCTTCGTCACTTATTACGTTTGGCAATGTCCACATTGTCTTCGTCACGTATTACGTTTGGCAATGTCCACAGTGTCTTGGTCACTTATTACGTTTTGCAATGTCCACAGTGTCTTAGTCACTTATTGTATTTGGCAATGTCCACAGTGTCTTCGTCACTTTTTACGTTTGGCAATGTCCACAGTGTCTTCGTCACTTATTACTTTTGGCAATGTCTACAGTGTCTTCGTCACTAATTACGTTTAGCAATGTCCACAGTGTCTTCGTCACTTATTACGTTTGGCAATGACCAAAGTGTCTTTGTCACTTATTACGTTTGGTAATGTCCACAGTGTCTTCGTAACTTATTACGTTTGGCAATGTCCACAGTGTCTTATTCACTTATTACGTTTGGCAATGTCCACAGTGTCTTCGTCACTTATTACGTTTGGCAATGTCCACAGTGTCTTCGTCACTTATTTTGTTTGGCAATTGACCAATTGACCAGTCTCATGAATTGAGTTGACCATGTAATTTTTTTATATTTCAGTGATAAATACTCGATGATAACAGCATAGCATGACCTATTCATTTTGATCAATACTATTACCAAACAACCTAAGAGGCGGAGGAAACAACCTTACATAGAAACAGACAAGGGGCAATGTACATTTTTGATGTGAGAAACAGATGAACAGAAACAAACCACACAGTAAAATCCTAACATCTTAATCCACAATTGTGTTGCTTGATTGTTCGACCTATATCTGGACCCGAGGTCACCAATATTACAAAACTTCATTGCATTTGCCATTTATTGCAATATCTGTTCGAATGTAATTTCCATCGCAAAATCGTTGACGTTGAAAACAATTTTCTTATTTTTGCTTAGAACGCATGGGCACATATGCAGCAATATGCTACAGGCTTGATTTATTTATTCAGGTATAGCTCCCGACCTTCAAGCAAGGATACAAGGTATCGGCTCTCGAACTTGCAGCACAATTTCCTGATCATAAGACCCATTAAAACACCACACACTTACGGTTAAACATGAACCAGTATGCGCTGCACTTACATTGAGTCATAGTGTTGTGAATGTGTGGCATTGGTGTTACATTCTTTAATTTTACACTAGTTGATACACATGATGAAAATGTTCTTCACAATATCAAATATAAAAATCCTAACTTTTGGACTCTTTGGCATAGTGACCAGCCACGTAGCCCCCAACTGTATATGAACCTTAGTCCTCGGCTTTGGTCTTAATTCAATTCGGGCCTGTCTAGCTGGTCAATGTTTTATCATAGGGCACTCATTGAGGTTTTCTATTTCTTATTTATTATGAATAATGAAAAGTTAATGTATAGTTCACATTAAAACCTTATTTGATTCACATTCAAAAAAAACATTCGTAATAAATGTTCATTCAAATGCATAAACTTACAAATATAACATTTATAAAACACATTTAACAAAATTACTTACTTGGATCAAACGTCACTGTCGCCGAGGTCTCAACAATTAACTGGAACTGCACAAGGGCCAACACTCCACACAAATAAATAAAAATAATCATTATTTGGTGTCGTTTAATCAATCCACTAGGTCCTGTCCGAGCAAGCGGATTTATTTTAAACAACAGCCGTGTCTTCAACTCGCGACGTCTACTGAACCGAAATGCCTTTCAAAAGTGATAAACTTAAGAACTGGCGCCTTTGTAAAGGCCGTGTTGTTGGGAACAAACAGATGGCATCGTTTGATAGACGAAGTATGACTTCGTGCATTTTGTGTAATCTTTACACGTTGGCGGGCTAATTTTTGCATGTTTGAATATAATTTCAACTAAATCACAGAACGCACTTTAATTACGTATGTTACACAGAATAATTGGGATCTTCAATTGTTGAAAAAACGTAATGAAATAAACGTATTTGCCTCAGATATGACGCTGTTAATATGAGCTTCACTCATTTTACAAGCATTTATTTATTACAGACGTGGTATTACGTTATAAATCGATCGTTTGATTTGAACAATATTTTTTAGGGAAAAAACACAAACTTCACACATGCTTTTGCTTTTTGGAGACTCTATAAGTATCGAAATCTATTTTGCAGTAAGGCATTATGTTACGTATAAGTACAAAGACAACCGTTGCTAAACTAAACTAAATAGTATATTATTAAACATTGCTTAAACATCACAATGCATATCATATCTTATGTACACAACGAGTTCTAAGCCGTACATTACATAGTTTAGTTAAATAATATGAGCTTGTGTTACATGTTTGTCTTTTTTCCCCACTAATAACGTTGATAACTAATGTTGAAGCCTCATAATGCAGTCGTATCGGTAATTCAGCACAGCTTGTAAATGTTATTGATACACGATATAAAAACATCACCAACATAGCATCCGTATAAGTTGCATTGTGAATACATAATAGCTGGAAATACATACAACATTGTTGTCGTCGTACGCCAGTCTTTCTGCCCGCTCAGGATGGGTAAACGGATTGTAGCAATCCTCACGCCATCGCTTCAACTGCCTGAAGTGGCTGAACGCTGGCGTCATCAGACATGACGTACTGAAGAGGCATGAAATCCGTCCGCTGCATGGCCCACAGACTGACGACGATATTGTAATCCCTGGAGGACCCTGCGGACAGAGACTTAAACCCGATCATGGGCCCCAGGTAATGCAGGTCGCCCTGTACCATGCCCACACGAAACTGTTCAATTTCAAGCTCTTTTGTCATATTTTCGGGGAAAGTATCCGGGTACATGAGGAGCATGCTCTAGAAATAAAGCCTCCAGTCGGATGAGGGAATCGACAAATAGCTATCATTTCTAAGAGTGGTCTTGACAATGTGATGAGGCTTTTCCATTATAAGTTTATCAATGACTCTTACTTGGTTTCCGCCTGTGTATCAAGTTGGTTCTGATCGAGTCCATAGGCAATGATTCGGTCTTAAATTAACAACAAAATTATACTTGTAAATAACAATCATATGAATTTTTGAAATTCGAAGATTTGTTGTCAATTTGTAAATGTTTAAACAGTCACAAAAGCATAAGACAAACAACAACGAAGAGGTCAATTTAATATTCTGTTTCATATACGGCTCATATAGTATAAGTAGTAGTACTAATTTTTTTTATAGTTGATTTGTTGTTTGAAGAAGTACTGTAGCGTGCTCGTGAAGAGTATTTTTGGTTTCCGTTTTGCATTCAAGCGCCGTTAGAGTTCATTAGAACTGTTTCTGTCGTGAAATGGCATGGCCCTGTGCCGTTCTCAATAAATAAAAGCCATTTATCAAGTTTTGGCATGTTTGCGATGTCTCGGTGGTCAATCCAAACAATATATTATGTAAGAGGTTAAATAACTGAAACCCATTTTAATTGTTTAGCATTTTTGAATATCGTATAAAGGATAATACGTTTATTATTATACAATATCTTTATTAGTTGTTGCGATCAAATTGAAACCACTACAGTAGTCCATTTCCTTATATTTATTTATAACGTTACTGTTGTATTTTCAAAATTAAACAAAGTAAGAATTCAAATAATGTAGAACAAATTTCTGAAAATATATTCAGAGATCGACAAGTAGAAACGTATCCAGGTGCCAAATGACCCCACACCAAAGGTTTCATATTGGAAAACGCCCATATAATGTATATTCAATTGTAACTATGTGTTATTGTAACACACAAGTAAAACAACTGATGCATTCTTTAAGAGTGGAAGTACTATTTTGTCTTCATTTGTCTCCAAGAGTAAATGGAAAGGTTTGATTAAAATATTGTGATAATTTAAGACATTAACTACATTTATTTATATGAAGGTCAATATTACCTGATGTAACTCTAAACGGCGTTGTTGTCTATGTAACGATGTTTCCTACAAACCTTGAAATGTAGCATTCATATTTAGATACAGCCGCTGCTGCTTTTGGAAGAAGAAATGAGTATTATATAAGTACATTTATTCTGGCATATGAAACGTTGCGAGAACGTAAAGGCCTGTTTGCTGGAAACTACAAGCCAAATTTAAGATTTAGTCACTATTAGTATTAATTAAGTATACATGTATATTGTTTGTTGCTGTGTTGTTTTTGTAGAATTTCATGCCCAGTATATATACCATATTTTTCATTGCCTTTCTTGAAGAGGTATTTATTTACACCGCTGTTACATGTCGTATTATGTTTGGCTATGTTCGAATGTATTTGCCAATAAAATTGACTTAACTTGAATCTGATACCCTTGAACTTTATTAACATGTCTACAATCTTGATATATATATCCTTAACCTATATTCGCCTATGTTCATTAGTTTAAGAACCTTACACCACTTGCATAGTATAGTATGTTTAAATCTATTTTTACTCGATTGCAGAACGGGAACTTATATTTTAGTGTGCTTATAAAATTATCTTTATGTTAAGGTCTTGATTTCTTCTCGATTTTCTAATCAACCTTTTTGGACGAGAATAAGCATTTTAAATGTCTTATAGCGCGTATTATAATCTCACACGGTCAAAGTTGTGAAGCTTTAACGATACATGACATGCCGTTAAAGTTTCCTTATTCGAATATGTTTTTGCTTATCGTCGTTAGGCCTTTTGGTAGACAATACAAATGTTCTATTTTCATTTTAACTTCATTTCAGTCTTATACCCGAAGAGCGTATTACACGAAACGGTTTTGATCAACATTCTTCGTAAACGTAAATGATCGGTTGTGGTCAACGGTTTTACAAAAAATGGCAAAAGCTGACACTTTTTTTCAAGCCATCGAATAGACAGAAACAATGTTTATAGTATATAGTACGTATGCACTTTATTACTACAACAACTACGTTTTGAATAAAAAAGAGGGTTTGCTATCAAAATCGTTTTCCAGAATAACGATCCATTTAATGTATTAATTAGTCACTCCATGGAATAAACATATATGTGTTATGGTTGCGTTACTGGATAACTAAGCTAAAGAGCGTGATAAATTATGACAATTATATACAGTACATTTTCAGGTCACCACGTGCCTACACCAAATTTGATAACAATTGCGACATTATCTCTTTGCATTTACTAGACGATAAGATATAAACATATTAACATTTATACATAGTTACAAGGCGTAAACATTTGATTCCACTTACTTGACCGATCATATCTTTTCTATGCCAGCCATAAACATTGTTTGTCAATCCAGGTCTAGTTTTCGTTCATTTCTGATACATTAGATTGTGTTTTTTTCCACATTGACTTTTACGCATAATTTTTTATAATTTAATAATTCTGAATAGTGATTAAGAACATTTCTGTCATTGAACATCATTCTCAAGTGGGAAAACCTCGAAAGTCGCATACAGGTTAACAAAAAAGTCAACCTTCACACCCTTTTAAGATGTAAGTAAAAAAAAGTTTGGTTTAAGCGAAATATTTATATTTTTTTAGATAATAAAGGCATGCATTTCGGGTATTCGTATAGCAATGTGAAAAAACCTAAGGATGGAATGCGCAAGTCACCATAAACAGATCCATTAAAACATCATCAATAATTCTGCAATATGTTTGCATCATCTTTGCTGAAGCATTACACTGAATATGGACAATATTCATATGTGGAACCTGCGTTTGAAGTCAAACCTAAAACAGCTGCACAAATACCCCAGTTCATTTTGCTGTCTATTTCGGCGACTTGTTTCGTGCTTCAGAGTTGAATCCAAAGGCATTTCTGTCTTGCATAACTTTGGTGTCTGCAGATTGATAAGATGTCGTCTGCAAAACTGATAAGGAACCGTCTTCTCTAGTACTTCAAGGGTCACACAGCGTTAAGACAACGCGATTGCGTCGTCATAAAGAGAGAAGTTCCCGTGTCTTTTTTCTATGCGCTTCCCAGCCATATGCTATATAAAATGAAGCATAATCACCGTCACCGTCTAAATTTACGGTTCGTCCGAATTCATATTTCACTGCCGTTCAGAATTGTTATGCCCGTTCGTCAACAATAAAGATTATTCAGTATTCTTAAAACTGTGATGTTCTATAGTACTTGAAAGTGAATGCTGTCATGGCAGTTAACACAGTCATATAATTACATCATTATTCACTTAGAACAGTGTGTTCATGACTTAAGCACCGTTTCAAGCCTGTATATATTCAAACTGTGAAGTATGTTTGTGTGTCTAAGTCTAATGTCCATTCTTAAGTCTAAGAATCAGTTGGTGAAAATGGGCCAAGTTCATTGCATTTTCAATGATGAAAACGACAGCTGTGTTTGCCGATATGTCAAATTATGACGTTTGATACGTACAGTCAGTAATCCTATTCCTGATCATATTCAGTTCCGGCACACTTCTAGATTATAAGGCTGGTACGGATAGAGTACGTTCAGAAACAATATTTTGTTCTGTAGTATCATGTAAAGTTATAATTTCATCGTCAAAAAATGCATGTTTACAAACAAATTATTGTGTCTTTGGAATGGAGTAAAGAAAAAAAACAGCATTGAAAGTGTTATGTCAACAGGCAGTTGACTTGTTTGAAATAAAACTGTAACACTATTACTTTATCATGTTGTTTTATGTGCACCCCACATCTTGTAATAATGACTGCATACCTTTGTCTCTTCTCTGTACACAAACTATCAAAAGTGACAGTCAAACACCTCTTTGAGATGCCCCCCCCCCCGATTGCACACATTTATAAATAGATATGCGTGTCGGAATTGCATGACATAGATCGGAATTTGATACGTTGGGTGCGTTGTTTACATGCGTAATTTACATACTTATACGTACTCGATTTCATTCAAACAAGACTTAAATTGTAGATAAAAGAAATATCTTTCATCCCACGAAAACAATTGTTGAATTTGCCGCGAAAATGCAAAAGGTGGACCGGAACTGATTGACTGACTGTACACTCACACACATACACGCACATTTGGAGACACATCATGTTAAATTTGGTAATACAGCGTGATAATTAAAGCTGCTACGTCAATATGCTGCGGCCAATATAAATGAGACCAAAACACTTAATTGGAATCTCAGAAAAACGATACTCGGCATATGCAGTCAATTGAGTATCGTTTTATAATATCATTATAATGCAAACAATATCCGACTTAACAGCTCATTGTTGAAAGCCCTTCCAAAACTAAACGTGTTGTTCTGGACTTATTTCGCTTAAGTGTATTATAATTTATAATGATTTCATTAACTTAGTTTTTTATATTGATTTCCCTGTATAAAGTTGTATTATTTTAGGAAATTTATGACAAATAATGTAATACCATTGACAAAAAGTGAGCGCATGGACATTTACCCATTGTCTTGCGTGTGAGAAGCGGAGGCTTGAACCGCTACCCTAAAGTCCCGTATAATACGTTCAGATTGCAGTTTTAAACATGTTTTTGTTTACAAGAGCATTAGGGAAGTGAAATGTATAGGTAAGTTATTCCCACATGATTATTTCATAAAAACCCTAATCGTAAAAAAACGGCAAAAACGACACTTCTTTATATCGAGATGTTTTTGTCATTGAACGCGTTGAAATGAAAGGAAAGCGTTGAAATAACTCAGCCAGAGAGTTTGGAACTATAATCATATGTCAAAGATCTTATTTGAAGTTGTTCTATTAAATAGTTTCTTGTTTCCTGTATGTGCAAAAAAATCATTTTTTTCTCATTTTTCTCAAAATGTGGTGTTGCAGCTTTTACAATTTGATTAGTACTCTATTCCGACTGATGTTATTTTGAAACAATTTAGTAATGGACGTCGTTTGCAAAACCAATAAAGAGAACATTACTTTCGCAAAACCTCGATACATGAATGTTGCATATGCAGATTACTGAACAAGTATCATGTTCCATCGGAGTAAACACAAGCAAACAACGCATTTGAATTCTTTGACTTGTCTGATTGTTTACAAAGTTTGCAAATCTTGCTTAACAAAGTGCTTAGTAGCTGATAACGGTCGGTCCTAAACTATCCGTATTTCCTTCAAAGATGGAAGTTTCACAAAAGCTTAATACTGTGATAACGGCAGACATGTGACCGATTTGATAACAAAGCAAGTTCCGATATACCAACAACACAGATGTTAAACATGATAATTTAAAATCATATAATTTCATCACTATTTATATAACAAAATGCATAAACCCGCATTGTCCAAAAAAAATCGTGTATTGCCGTCATTAAGATGGATACAGTTTTGTGCATCGATCCGACTAGAACACCGACGTGGTTGGTATGGTCCCTGAAAGCAGATACGCGCGATATTAACACGTGTACATTGTGCATTGAACACCGTGAACAAAATACCAAAATATTTAAAAGAAAGAACTTGAATAATACATGTTGTAATAATCATAACAAAAACGTCGCTGCAACCAGTAAAATAAATGTCAATCGCAATGATATAATAGAACTATTTCCAACAGAGTTGCGAACGAAACTAAGCCAATGTGCAACATATTACAAATGACTTTCATGTGATGCATACATGACCTACCGTTGCATGGATACACGTGGCAATACAACATGCAGTTCTCGTAGACCCACTGTGTATAATCTGGATCTGTACACAGGGCTCCATCATCATACGATGGACATTGGCTGTTGACATCTCTGCAGACATATGTTGCTGTAAAGAGGTTATTACATCTGAATATAACATACTTTTGAACTGAGGTAAGCAAAAGCATGTATAGTCATATCCTGTACAATTATTCAATACAATAACGTGTTTTAATATATATATAACAAATTATTAGGACATAGCAATGCTTTATTATTAGTTGTATTATATTAGAACAAGATGGTTCTTGTTCTTTATAAAAGCTTTATTGGCTTTGAGACTTTATTTTTTTTTAAGCAAGAACTATTATTCAAATATCCTTTCTATTGTCCTTACTTGGTTTACAAAAGGCACAATACAAGGGGCAGTTCTTCTTTGCAAACGGCAGATAAGTGTTGTTAGTCGGATCGTCTAGACATATATCTCGACCGAATATGGCACAGTCTTTTAAGTCTTCGCAAGGTGCTGAATAGAAAAATGGACGACACATCTTAAAAAACATAAAGTTCCATGGTAATATATAAGCTCGGAACCATAGAAACTCCTTAATATCTGGGCACTTGACAGAGTCATCCTTGTAAACCTATATCTGCTTAAAATAAATTGTATGATAATACTTACTAGTAAACAATATTTGCATTTTTGTGACCCTCAACTGTGAATTTTGGAACATTAAATATTGTTAAGCTATTAAAGATGTTAACTGCTACATTTTAAGTATTCAACTGCGGTTCTTTCGCATTGAATTGCCCTAGATAGGGTGAGTAGAACTTACAATGAAGAATAATTAAGCATTATATTAGATCTTCAAACCATAAATATGCTTTATACGTCTTAATTCAACTTATCATTTACTCATTGGGTGAATTCCAAAATAGTGTACACATTTCGTGCATATTAGTGTATAGCCTTTGCGCACATTTTTTATAAAAAGACAACGCCCTTCCTGAAAAATACCACTGGATAATCGCAGCAATTGTACACAAAAAAAAATGAATGTTTATGAATTAAAATTCAAATCTAGTGCAAAACATCGAAATTTGTGTAAACTTTTTTTTATGTGAAATTACGGTTTTAATTAAAAGCTAAGTTCATTTCACGATGCGTCCACAAATCACAGTCACTGGGATTAAACCGTATGCGCCTGTGCCTTGTTAAGTTCAGCACTAACATTTACTTACATGGAATCTGTAACATGCTTTCTTACCTTCGGTAGCGGTGGTGTTCGTTGTGCCGGTGGGCGTGGTGGTGGTGGTGGTGGGGGTGGTTGGGATGGTTGTTTTTGTGGTGGTGGTAGTGGTGGTTGTTGTCGTGTTTGCCTGCGAAGGTGTTGTACGCGGCGAGTGTGTGGTATGAACGTGAGGTTTGGTTGTCCTGTGAGTGGTGGTTGGTGTGGAGGTAGAAACCTTAGGCGCTGTTGTTGATGCAGATTTGATGGTTGTTGTAGAAGAGGCTGTGGTTGATAATGAAGTAGAAGGTGTCGTCGCGTTTAAAGATGTTGTTGATCGTGTAACAGACGATGTCGTTGATGATGAAGCAGAAGATGTCGTTGATGGTGAAGCAGAAGGTGTCTTTACAACTGAAGTTGTCGTTGATGTTGAAGCAGACGTTGTCATTGATGGTGTAGCAGAAGATGTCGTTACACTTGAAGTTGTCGTTGATGGTGAAGCAGAAGTTGTCGTTGCATTTGAAAATGTCGTTGATGATGAAGCAGACGTTGTCGTTGCTGTTGGTGGTGAAGCAGACGATATCGTTTCACTTGAAGTTGCTGTTGGTGGTGAAGCGGACGATATCATTTCACTTGAAGTAGCTGTTGGTGGTGAAACAGACGATATCGTTTCACTTGATGTTGCTGTTGGTGGTGAAGCAGACGATATCGTTTCACTTGAAGTTGCTGTTGGTGGTGAAGCAAACGATATCGTTTCACTAGAAGCTGCTGTTGGTAGTGAAACAGACGATATCGTTTCACTTGAAGTTGCTGTTGGTAGTGAAGCAGACGATATCGTTTCACTTGAAGTTGCTGTTGGTGGTGAAGCAGACGATATCGATTCACTTGAAGTTGCTGTTGGTGGTGAAGAAGACGATATCGTTTCACTTGAAGTTGCTGTTGGTGGTGAAGCAGACGATATCGTTGTGGATTTCTCGGAGGGTGTTGATGTAGATACGGACACAATAAATGTCGAAGATGGGGTCGTTTGATTAAAAGACGAATTCTGAGACGGAGTAACCGTTGACACTGTAAACATAACAGCATTCGAGTAGAGCATGTGTCAAATTGTGTAAAAAAACAACATTCTGAAAATAAAATGCGTTCTCGGTGAAATGCAATAATGACAGAAAATATGCTTATAATGTGTAATGTTTTATTTCTAAGTGTCGAGATCATTTAATAATATATATATTCGTTCGGTCGTTCGAGTTTTTTGTAAAAATGCATAATGATTGATATCAATAACAACTAGAAATGGGTCACACACACACATATGCCTCCACGACAGAGACAAATCCACTATGCATTATTAAATGGAGAAAGCAACAAATGGTTATAAGTGTGCCAAACAGGTCGCAGCCGCCAAATTACTTTCTTTGCGATCATCTACACATCAAGTTCATTCGGCTTTCTATTGGGTTTGAACTATACACCAATCCGTTAAGTATAAGTTGAAAACACAACATTTTGGGATCATATATTGTACAGTGAACAAACAAACAATGGGCCATTGTCAGCCGAAACTTATCGCAGAAAATATTTATTTATTTCAGTTGTATCTGATTGCGCAAAATATGGCAAGCATATATAGAAAAGTTGAGAATTTACAATTATGGGCTAATATATTATATAGTGGAAAAAGACAAAAGGCCGTTATTGATTCAAAACTAGATAAAGCTAAATTTCTTTACTGTTAGATTATCTGCACATTTGTGGCGTGTTCTTGCCAGAAAACTGGGCAAAATGCTTGTGCGTTAATTGTCATCCCAGATTAGCCTGTGCAGTCCGCACAGGCTAATCAGGGACGACAATTTCCGCTTTTATGGAATTTTTCGTTTACATGATGTCTCTTCTTAGCGAAAATCTAGTTTAGGCGGAAAGTGTCGTCCCGGATGACACTTTACGCACAAGCATTTTGCCCAGTTTTCTCAGAACACGCCACATTTATCTATTAAAGTTTGAGATAGTTCCACACCCTTTAAGAGAAGTTGAAAACACAAGCTTAACAGTAAGAACAGAAAAAGAGCCATACTTTTGTCTAGTGTAATAAATATTCCTTCTTGGCAGATTTATTGGGAAAACAAAGATTGCTGTTAAGTTTGAAGACTTCTGCAAAGAATTCATTCTTAAACCAAGACATACCCCACCAGGGAATGATTAGGGGCATGCTATGAAGACACTATTGTTCAGACGGAAGGTCGTATTGTATCAAAGAAGACGTCCAACTTACTCCATATTAAGTATTTAAGCTGTTATACTTTGTTGTAATCATTACGACTAGGAACTCACAAGTCTATTACATTTTAAAACTAAACTGACATAATCGCAAAGATTAAGTACGTTTAAATCGTAGCTCACTAGTTGACATGTTACAAGGAACCAGCATGTTTACATAAAACTTTGTTTATTTATGGGTATACCACAAGTTGTTAGCATTGGAAACTGCTAAATAATATTTAAATAGACGTTTGCCAAGTGCGTAAATTTAAGTTGTACTCATGGGCCTAAGGCCCTATGCATTTTAAAAATGAGCCTTGTTCTGCGAAAACTGGGCCGAATGCATGTGCGTAAAGCGTCGTCCCATATTAGCCTTTGCAGTCCGCACAGGCTAATCAGGGACAACACTTTCCGCTTTTATGGATTTTTTCTTTAAAAACAAAATCCCTCCTAAACGAAAATCCAGCCTAAGCGGAAAGTGTATTCCCTAATTGGCCTGTGTGGACTGCATAGGCGGCTTATATGGGATTAAACTTTACGCATATGCATAAAGCCCAGTTTTCACAGGATTAGGCTCTAATGAACAAACGTAACAATGCTATTCTAAAGGCGCTATCATCCTTTTGCGTTGCAAATTCAAATTTGATTTATGTTCTTACGCACTGAAAACCCCACAAAATTATATCAGCACATAATCTTATCGTCTTTAACACATTTTTTATATAAATAACGATTGTACCTGCAACGTTCTGGAAGTTAACCTATGTGTAACGTATTCAATGCGTAGATCACCGTGGGGTATATTGTCCATACGCATTTGTGTCGTGTTCTAAGAAAACTGGGCAAAATGCTTGTGCGTAAATTGTCATCCCAGATGAGCCTGTGCAGTCCGCACAGGCTAATCAGGGACGACAATTTACGCTTTTATGGAATTTTTGGTTTAAATGATGTCTCTTCTTAGCGAAAATCCAGTTTAGGCGGAAAGTGTCGTCCAGGATTAGCCTGTGCGGACTGCACAGGCTAATCTGGGATGACAATTTACGCACAAGCATTTTGTCCAGTTTTCTCAGAACACGCCGCATTATACGATGTCAGAATACGCAAAAGCATTATAGTTCCCTCACAAAACGGACAGAGGATTGGAGTATACATGTATATTTACCCGGCACCGTGACGGTTATTTCCGGCTTACCGTCCCACTCGGGCGTGATTGGGTGGGGATGATATATGGTGAGAAATTCAGATCCAGAACTCTCTACGAAATAAAACACCTTCTATGAAATAAAATATCACGTTTTCCATGAGATAAACCAATGCTCATGAACAAAAATTACATATGAAATAAAACTGAGTCTTAGAAATACATAACAGATGTTTATAGGATGTTTACGAAGTAGAATAATAAATTAGTTTTGTAATACTATGAAATTAAAATAAAATTAAACGCTCACTGTCTATGAAAATAGCAAGGTTTACAAAATAAATAATTTATATAAAAAAATGAGCATATTTTTTAATTCATGTATTTTAAACATAATTTCTTAAGTTTAAATTTATTTATACTTGTGTCCAGAAGGCCGACAGCCGTTGGTAGCATAGAAAAGTCACAAAATGTATACACATTTAAATGTGCTTTTCCAAATGAAAATATGACGTTTTGAGCGAAGCTAAAATAACATGTGCGGCATAGATATGCGCGCATATAAATACATGTGCATATTCTAGATAAATGCAAGTTTGTATGTTAGACATCAAGTGTTCTCACTGTGTGCGGATCAAAAACAAATAAGAACTTCAGTTAGCATTGGTGAAATGGAATTATAATATCATTTTTATTTAATCTAACAATTGAAATATGTTCTACGAAGAAAGTGATAACATTAAAAAATAGGAACTCTTTTATACATTCATTGTTAAAGTGTTTATTTCTCTATTTTCTGTATGATCAGTGAAAAATATTGGTAGACGCGTTCTTACAAACTAGAATTATTACATCTATGACAAACAAGTATTTTGAATAAAGGTCAGTATTACCTGACGTAACTCTAAACGGCGTGGTTGTCTGCGTCGCGACGGTTCCTACAAACATTGAAATGCAACGTTCACACTCACATACCTGATCTGCCGCTTTCTTGGAGAGAAAAGAATAACATATGAATATAAACAAAGCTTCGATACATTTCCATGGTAACACAATATCCCTGCTTTATTCAAATTAAAATAGTTAAATAATAATGCGTTTCTGCACTAGGTGTGTAATAAATAAATTCATGAATGTATTATCTGATTATTGGAATCTGTCCGAGCGACAAATCTTACATATAAAAGCGATGTCATAACCATGCCAATGACAACAATACGACGCGATATATGGCGTCAACTATTTGGTTCACAACGGACCGGTAGGGCAATCCTCGGGATATATCAAACGAGAAGTTCAGAGACAATGCATGAAGTACCATTTTAGCTTCGTTCTAGGAAAACTGGGTTTAATGCATGTGCTTAAAGTGTCGCCCGACATTAGCCTGTTCAGTCCGCACATGCTAAGCTGGGACAATACTTTCGTCACGTATTAGCCTGTGTGGACTGTACAGGCTAATCTGGTAATTCCCTTTACGCCATGCAGTGAGCACAGTTTTCACAGGACGGGGCTCAGTTGTATGTATGCAATCAAAACACATGGGAGCACATTGAAATGTCTAGGCCTTTTATGGACGATACTGAGCATACTGCTAAATGTCAAGCATCGCCTTTATACACAATTTGAAAATACAGAAGGTGCCCGGCGCACACCATCCATATTGCGTAATGACAGAACTGGCATTTGTGTCGCGTTCTGAGAAAACTGGGAAAAATGCATGTACGTAAAGTGTCGTCCCAGATTAGACTGTGCAGTCCGCACAGGCTAATCAGGGACGACACTTTCCGCCTAAACTGGATTTTCGCAAAGAAGAGACATCATTTAAACGAGAAATCCCATAAAAGCGGAAATTGTCGTCCCTGATTAGCATGTGCACAGGCTAATCTGGGATGACAATTTACGCGCAAGCATTATGCCCAGTTTTCTCAGAAAATTGTGTTACTGTAAACAATTATATTCGTCGGCATGAAAGTTCGTGTTTTTGTCTTCAAAAAAAATTAGATTGTGTGTGGACACGGTTATTCGCGAATTTCTGGTTTTGGAGAAAAACAGAGGAATTTGCGTAGGTCATTTTCCGACGTGTTTTGTGTTAATGTCGAGGGTAGGGCAACCCACGAAATCAACGAAAATTAATGGCATTCGAATCACGAATTATAATGATTTTACAGTATCATTCTGTTTTATCGTACTTGGGCCTGTTTGTAGAGAATAACAATTCGTAATTGTATAACTTCGTTACCTTCTTATACACGAAGAGCGTGTTGCATAAGTCATTTCGTATTAAAATAACAGTTTTGGCAAACAAGCATAGTACACTTCCATGAACGACTGTCTTTCATATGCAAAAAACTCAACATTCAGTTTTATAAAAAATTTAAACTACATTTTCCGACGGATACTATACGGGTATCGTTAATTTTATATTTAATTGCTTTTTAATAATAATTTGTAATAAATGTACAAAGCTCGATTTAAATAATTGTATTATCAATATAACTGGCAGGTAACTATGTTAATTTTGAGTGTCATAATTCATTAAATCATTCTCCTTCTGACTTTGTACAAAGTTTTCATAAACCGAGCTAAATACCTCCAAATGTGTACACTGTTTACATAAACCGAGCTAAATACCTATGAATGTGTACACTGTTTTCATAAACCAACTAAATACCTTTGAATGTGAACACTGTTTACATAAACCGAGCTAAATACCTATGAATTTGTACACTGTTTTCATAAACCAACTAAATACTTCTAAATGTGTACACTGTTTACATAAACCGAGCTAAATACCTTTGAATGTGTACACTGTTTTCATAAACCGAGCTAAATACCTCTGAATGTGTACACTCTTTACATAAACCGAGCTTAATACTTGTAAATGTTTACACTGTTTACATAAACCGAGCTAAATACCTTTGAATGTGAACACTGTTTTCATAAACCGAGCTAAATACCTTTGAATGTGAACACTGTTTTCATAAACCGAGCTAAATACCTCTGAATGTGTACACTGTTTTCATAAACCGAGCTCAATACCTCTGAATGTGTACACTGTTTTCATAAACCGAGCTAAATACCTTTGAATGTGAACACTGTTTTCAAAAACCGAGCTAAATACCTCTAAACGTGTACACTGTTTTCATAAACCGAGCTCAATACCTCTGAATGTGTACACTTTTTTCATAAACCGAGCTAAATACCTCTGAATGTGTAACTGTTTTCATAAACCGAGTTAAATATATCCAAATGTGTTAACATTTTTCATAAACCGAACTAACTACTTCTTTTTGTACACCTTTTTCACACACCGAGCTTAATAGTTTCGTTAAGATTATGTTGACCGCAATTTAATACCTTTGCTTGGTACTTTTCGCCAAAATGACTAGGTTAAAATTAATGGGCAAACTTGTTCAAATGTAATTTTTTGTGTTACATTATAAATAGCGATTTAAGAACAGTAATATTATATTGGCAAAAAAGACATGGCCAATGCGTCCTTTGTTAAGAGGTCATACCAGATTGTCAATACGAGTATACTGTGGTGAACACATACGAATTCGCGTGAACTGATGTGAATCCGTTAGGTGTCCTACTTCAACAACAAAGATAGTTTCTGATATTTTGGTGAGTATTCAAATAAGACATCTATATAAGCCACGCTCTGGAAAAAAACTGGGTTAAATGCATGTGTGTAAAGTTTCGTCCACGATTAGCCAGTGCGGACTGCACAGGCTAATCTGGGACGACACTTTCCACCTTAACTGGATTTTCGCTAAGACGAGAATTCCTTTAAACGGAATATACCATTAAAGCGAAGTGTTGTCCCAGATTAGCCTGTGAAGTCCGCTAATCTGGGGTGACACTTTACGCACATGCACTAAGCCCCGTTTTTTCCAGAACACGGCTCAAGTAAAGTCCGTGCTAGATGTCAGAACACGGTTCAAGTGTAGACAACAATTAGGTTTGTATGCAAAGAGCAATTGTCAATGGATACCGCATTAAAGGGGAAAAGCAGGTCGCTAATATGATAAAATACTCCTTTTGTGCATAACTGAAAGCCCTCTATGCTGCCAAAAGCGTGTTGAATATCCAGGGAGACTTTAAAAAGTTAGCGTTCAAGCATTCATGATTGCCTACTGACCGTGCGTAAAAGCAAGCACCGTTAGTGCATGATTGCAAGGAGTGTAAGTGACAGAAAAAACAACCAATTTGAGCGTTACTATTATGTTATTTTAAAAGCGTTGCTCGCCATTTCAAAGTGAGGTGTTTTACAAAGCTGCCAAGACAACCGAGGCGATCATTCGTCGGGACTGGTGGCTTAGCGTTTACCGTCGGTGGTGGTGTTGCACTTCCGGTCCGCAGAGTTGTTACCATCCCAGCAGTCAACTGCGTGATGGTGGCTCGCGTGGAACTGGCGTTTGGGCCTCGCGTCACGGAGTCCCACTGAATGCACGCCAATGTTGTTTTGTTCATGCAATGCGAATCAGTGGAAGATACAATTGAATGATAACGTGATCTTTTCAAACTAGCTCGAGTTAAGTATATACCTCGTTCTGTGAAAACGGGGCTTAATACATGTGCGTAAAGTATTGTCGCAGATTAGCCTGTGTAGTCCGCATAGGCTAACCTGGGACGATATGTTCCGCTTGAACTGGATTTTCGCTAAGAATATACTGCCTTCAAACGAACAAGTACCATTAAAGCGGAAAGTGATGGCCCCTAATTATCTTGAGCAGACCGCCACGGCTAATCTGGGACGACACTTTACGCACATCATTAAGCCCCATTTTACCAGAACGAGACTCGTACCGTTGAAACGAATGAAATACAAAGAAACTGATCAGGTTGCCATTCTCGGTATGCTCTACTCATCCTTTGCAAAGCATAAAATACAGAATACTCGTAACGGTTGTATTACTGTATGAAACGGTAAAGCGTGTAATAAATTACTTTATATCGTATGTATAATAATGTTCTTCCAATTTCACTATTTGAAAATATTGAACAAGGGTGTGAAAATGACTTTAATCACCTTCAAGCGTTCACTGGACGAAAAACATATACCTAGAGAACTGAACAGAACATAATATTTATTCATGTTTAGCATTATAAACTCATCGTCATAAAAACTTTTAAGAAAATGCATAGCACACGGCAAGTTATATTTAATATAAGTATAAACCGAATATAGCAGATAGTTTACATGTTAATACTTACCTCTGTTTCGCTTGCCAGGTGGGGCGGGGGTCGGAGGGACGTTTGGGATAGCATTCGCGGCGGTACCTGTGCAAAAAGCCAAGATACCAGCATAAGAGTCTGGAAGCAAAGGTATCTACGGTAACTATGTAAGCGTGACCTACTTCTGTCTCTTTTCCCAATGATAAATGGGGCCGGTGGGATCATCGGCGCGGGGGTGACGTATAGTGCAGGATGAGGCGGCGTGGGCTGACCGCCTATTGTAGGATGTTGTGTTATTCCACCACTTATTGCAGGAGTGGGCTGACCACCCCCACCTTTTGTGCAAAAAAACATATGTCTCGAACCTTTCGGACATCGTTTTACATAATTAATCAGCTAGCAATTGTACGTGTAAATGATTCTTTGTCCACTGACACGTATATCAACGGCATAGATATCGTATGAAAAAAATAAGCAGTTTGGCAAAAACATAATGGCTATATTGTGTCACTGCGTAGAACGAATAATGTTTAATAGCATTTAAGTACTGTGTGTAATATTATATTGAACAAAGAGTAATTGTACACCGCACATTCAAAATGTTTGAATAATTGTTTTTGCGACACGCGTTCACGTTGTCACGGACCATCTTTAAGAAAGCAGCTGATGCTATCCTAAAAACAGACAACATTATTCTTTATGTCAATATGGATTTGGAATAATTTACAAAAGTAAAATTAATCAATAAATGTTATTCAATAAGAGAATAGCATTAAGGACATTGTTTTGTCGTGTGTGTTTTTGTACACGTATCCTAATCTTTAAACACCATGAGTCGCATGTCGTGGACCACAATAAAATAAAACGCATGCAGATACAATACTTTGAAGGCAGTGTGATGTTGTTTTCGAATTATATACCTCCCTAAACAAGAATAAATTGCAGGTTGGGTTTGATGAACTAGTAAACTATTTAAGACTATGATTTGTCAAACAACCGCATGTTCACATATTCACAACGTGAACCTTAAGATGCACAAGCAGGAGTGAAACTATATTATACAATGGAGTCCTTTTATTTAAGTGTTAAGGAATTAATGAACCAATAACCAAACAACAAGGCAGAAAACAAATGTAGTACACAAGACACACACGCACGCGGCAAACGCACACAAACGGTGAAAGAGTAGATCGCCACTTAGAAAACATATCGGACCCAAGGTGACCCAAGACTCTACGAATTCCCTATGACAACTTATGTTGCTGGCGTACCCTTTCGCTGTGGGTAGAAATACAGAAGCAACCACTGGTGGCGTTTCGTCTTGTTATTTCTCGTACAAAACATGAATAAACAAGAAATACAAAGTATTTTAATAATATACAATTTTTGGGAAAAGATAAGCCACGAAATTCACGAAAATTCGACTTAGGAAAAAGATTATTGGCTTTAATGCTTCTACGTTACTCACATCGGCCGCAGGTTTTCTTGCAGTTATCATCCACCCAGAGTTTGTAGTCGGCTGTTGTGCATGTACTGCTGGGATATTGGTTACAGTTGGGGATCTTGTCCTCGCATACAGGGGGCGGCGTCGGGATACCTGCGACGGATGTAATATTGCGCATTTGAGCTTCGTTCTGAGAAAACTAGGATTAATGCATGTGTGAAAAGTGTCGTCCAAGATTAAACCTATGCAGTCCGCACAGATTAATCAGGGACAATACTTTTCTCTTACATTGAATTGTCACTAAGAAGAGACTTTCCTTAAACGAAAAATACCATAAAAGCGGAAAGTGTCGTTCCTTACTAGCATGTGCGGAATGCACGGACTTAACTGGGACGCACATGAATTAAGTCCAGTTTTGCCAGAAGGACGCTCAAATGTGCGCATTTTCTAGCCAGAAAAAAATTAGTGTCGCGCTGCATTCACAAATTAACATATTCTTGGAGAGTTGTTATATCACTTACCTTTGCAATATCCACATTGTCTTAGTCACTTATTACGTTTGGCAATGTCCACAGTGCCGAGGTTGGTTATTATAAAACTTACCTTGAAAATATCCACAGTGTCTTGGTCAAAGCATATACCTTCGAAATATCCACATTGTAGTGGTCACTTAAAAATCTATAACCTTGGTAATATCCACAGTGTATTGGTCAGTAAATGTATCACTTGGCAATATCCGCAGTGCCATTGGCATTTCTCATATCACGTTAATTAGCAATACCCAGTGTATAAGTCTATTACCATATCACGTACCTGTGAAATATCCGGAGTGCTTTGGACAGTTATCACGGCACCTACCTACGCAATATACGCAGTGCTTTGGACAGTTATCACGGCACCTACCTACGCAATATCCGCAGTGTTTAGGACAGTTACCACGTCACCTACCTACGCAATATCCGCAGTACTTAGGACAGTTATCACGGCACCTACCTACGCAATATCCGCAGTGTTTATGACAGTTATCATGTCACCTACCTACGCAATATCCGCAGTACTTAGGACAGTTATCACGTCACCTTCCTACGCAATATCCGCAGTGTTTAGGACAGTTATCACGTCACCTACCTACGCAATATCCGCAGTACTTATGACAGTTATCACGTCATCTACCTACGCAATATCCGCCATGCTTGGGACAGTTATCACGTCATCTACCTACGCAATATCCGCAGTGCTTTGGACAGTTATCACGTCACCTACCTACGCAATTACCGCAGTGTTTAGGACAGTTATCACGTCACCTACCTACGCATTATCCGCAGTGCTTTGGACAGTTATCACGTCACCTACCTACGCAATATCCGCAGTGCTTTGGACAGTTATCACGTCACCTACCTACGCAATATCCGCAGTGCTTTGGACAGGTATCACGTCACCTACCTTCGCAAAAACGGCAGTGCTTTGGACAGTTATCACGCGACCATGCCTCGAACTGCTTGGAGCACGCATTGGAACCGTATTGTCGGCAATCCACCTTATCCACGCAATCTATAATTTGCCAAAAAAGAATTATTACGTATTCCTTAAAGGCACTTTTTTGTAAAAACAAATGTTATCATATATGAAATTACGAAGGTAATGAACAAAACAGTTCATCGTTTGCAGTATGTACGACGGAGTTAAATTATCGTGTAATCGCATAAATAAGAACAAGTCCATTTTAAAAGTTTATTTGTTCGTGTTAAATTTTAAAATACATTTTAGCATAAATAGATGATATTTGTTGGTTTCGGCAGATGTTAATTCACGAGTGATCAGAGGAATTAATATGTTCACGAGTCGCGCAGTCACGAGTGAGAAACAGAAAAAGGGTGTGCGGAAGACAAGTAGATGGCCGTTTTATGACCGACTTATATTTAAGTACAGAAAATTCCAAACAAACAGACTTACTCTCAGGCGCGATTGTTGTTGTCCTTGCCTCCAATTCCGTGATCTGTGCAGCTTAAATAAAATAAAACCACATAATGGAGCCTCGTTTAATTATAACACCCGATATATTACTGAAACAGTTTCAGAAAAATATGTTTTCTGAAAACATAAAAACAGGAACATATATAAATTATCAATAGACAACACAATTATGGGAAATAATCCATCAATCCACACTTGAATACGATGCATTTCTTCACTAAATAGTAGAAGCAGTTGAGGGACGCGGTTCGCTTCGTATATATAAATACTCGACTTTCAAGATTAGATTAAGGGATTTCTGATCCAAAGCTAACACTTTGGATCAGCAAACGATTTATTGCATAAATCTATCTAACTATGGATTCCGGAGGTAGTCGATAGTCACGATTACTGAAACTAGCAGCAGAATGTCCGCCTTCTGTTACACATATAATAAACAAACAAACAAACTTACCGGTACATAACGAACTGCGACAGAATGCCCTGCAATTGTCGGCGGCCCACGACTGATAGTTGATGTCGGTGCACACTGACTTCTCGTAGGAGGCGCAGTTGGGCAGCATGTCAACGCATGGGGGCGTAGGGGTGGACGGGCCTGTCGGACAGTGTCCATAGAAATATATTTGAGTATCGTTCTAAGAAAAAATGGCTAAACGCTTGTCCGTAAAATGTTTCTATTAGCAGCAGCAGTAGCAGTAGCAGTAGCAGTAG